>LR753345.1:1673272-1736928 GCA_902729485.2 Mus minutoides | reverse complement strand
ATTATTTTTTTTTTAATTAAACTTCTAGGTTACAACCCTGGTAAACACCAATAGTAAAGGGCCCTCTAATAAAAAGAGAGGCCGTTCTAAGAAGGCCCATGTTTTGGCTGCATCTGTTGAACAAGCAACTGAGAATTTCTTGGAAAAGGGGGATAAAATTGCAAAAGAGAGCCAGTTTCTCAAGGAGGAGCTTGTGGTTGCTGTAGAAGATGTTCGAAAACAAGGTAGGTCAATATATGAAGAGAGACAGGTTTTCCTAGAATAGAAATTCATTAAAATTGAAATTAATATTTATTTATACGTGTGTCTGTGATTCTATATATGGGTGCCACAGCATGGCATATGGAAGTCAGAAGACAGCTGTGGGAGTCCTCCCTTCCTCCCTTCCTCCTTCCCTCCCTTCCTCCTTCCCTTCCTTCCTCCCCATGAGTCTAGGGATTGAACTCTGGTTATCAAGTGTGGCAGCAGCTCTCACTGAGCCATCTCACTGGCCCTAACTGGCTTCTTTCTCATGGGTTATTCACCAGGGGAGAGTGGCTGTTGTTCCATGAGAACACTTAGGAAGTTCTGTAGCAAGGAGGTAATATCTGCTGCTAATGGCCAGCAGCATACTTTTGCCAAGCATTTGAATGGACTACTTTGGAGACAGATACCCATTTACATTCAAGATTCAGAAGATGGCATTCCCAACTAACCCCAAAGGATTATAAATGTTCCTTTAAGCTACCATTCATTTTTGAATAGTCAGCAGAAGAACATATGATTTCCTTTCTCTAGAACGTTTTCAGTGGTCTGAAGTCTAACCTAACTTGTCTTAGGTTAGCAATTAAATAATTGCTTATCTAAGGAATGCCTAGTTGGTATTTATGAAAACACTTGGTTCCTTAAGGGACTGTAAGATGTGTTTATTCTGGATCAATGTTGACTACTTTTGATTAGGTAGGGGTTTCTAGGTTTTTTTTTTGGGTGGGGGGGGTAGAGGGCCAGCTAGTATTTTAGTTTTACTGGCCATAGAGTCTCTGTTGATGCTATTTAGCCATGCTGAAAGCATGCTGTGGAGAATACATACACAAATGTGCACGGTATGATCTGATAAAACTTACAAAAGCAGAGGTATGCTGTTTTGATATACAAAATCTAGTTTGCTAATTTCTAATCTAAGATTTTCCTACACTGTTAAAAATACAAGCTTGCTGTGTTCAAAGAAGTATTTGTTTATGTGAGTTTCAAGTCAGATTTCTGTGTTTGGGGATTGTGTGTGCCCTGTGCTTTCTATGCAACCATAAATATTTTTAAAAAGATTTATTTATTTATATATGAATGCTCTATCTGCATGTACACCTGCATGCGAGAAGAGGGTATCAGATCACATTACAAATGGTTGTGAACCACCATGTGGTTGCTGGGAATTGAACTCAGGACCTCTGGAAGAGCAGCAAAGTGCTCATAACTGCTTAGCCATCTCTCTAGCCTCTATGCAACCATAACAATGAATGCATACAGTTGTGTATAATTTTTTTATGTGAATAACATGTACGAAAATTTGGGTATCTTAAAATACCTCCATAAATGCTATAAGTGTATCAGAAACATCCACATTCATAAAACTGAAGTCCATTTTCTTTCAAGGTAATGAAATGAGCCTCCCAAGAACCTACCATGGGAGCCAGTTATCAATTTCACAGCATCTAAACTCATGTGGTCTAGGGTCACACCACAATGACAATCTGCGTAAACTAGGTGCTGAGCCTTATACAGGCTGATGTATATTGCTGCTTTTTGTATGTGCCCTTTCTTGTTTAGGGGGTACACATCCATATGTCCAATCTTTGATTAGGTCAATCAAGTGTTTTCTAATTCTTTATTTTTTTAAAAGATCTATTTATTTATTTATTTATTTATTTATTTATTTATTTATTTATTTATTTATTATATGTAATTACACTGTAGCTGTCTTTAGACACTCCAGAAGAGGGCATCAGATTTCGTTATGGATGGTTGTGAGCCACCATGTGGTTGCTGGGATTTGAACTCGGGACCTTCGGAAGAGCAGTCACGCTCTTAACCATTGAGCCATCTTGCCAGCTCTCTAATTCTTATATTAATAATTAACTAGATTGCCCTCTCCTTCCCAGTCTCTAGTAGGGCAGTTTACTTTATAGTTTGGTGGTCTTTTCTGTGCTACCTAACATGATACCTCATCTGTGGTAGGATAGATACTGTGTTTTAGGATAATTAGCTATTTCCTAAAGAGTATGGTGTGAGAAAGAAAAGTTCCTTTCTCCCCTTTTAAGTGTATTTACAAATATGAATGCTTTCATGTAGGTGAAGAATCAAAAAGCTGACATAGTGGACACTTTATCAGCCTTTTCTTTTGTAGTATAGTTTTTGTTTGTTGTATATTCTTAGGGTTGTGTAGCTGTGGTTGCTGTCTTACGTCCAGAGCATTTCTGTCACCCCCAAAGACACCTTGTATTCATCATAAGTCACTGATGTCTTTGGCACACAGTAGGGTCTTGCTACCTACCTCAGGCTTGCCCAGGACACTGGATCATTTTGCCTGTTTCCCAAATATTTGAATTATTATCATGTGCCATCATTATATGTACTTCAAAAGTTCACAAAGAGGAGGGCTGCCTCTGGTTATTTTAAGTATATTTTATGAATCCTTGAATAGTAAGAGTTCTGACTAGAAAAAGAAAGCACTAGCTGGCTTTAGGGATGCCAGACAGATGAGATGAGGTAAAACTTCTCATTAGAAAATGAGAAGTTTAGAAAACAGAACCAGTGCAGTTAAATTGGAAGTAAGGGGATGAGGAATAGTTTCTGTATTAGTTGCTTTCTCTCATTGCTCTAAGAAAATTCCTGACAATGCAACATAAGGAAGTTATTTTGGTTCGAAGTTGTAGGGGATACATCCAGCATGGTGAGGAAGATCTGAAGGCAGGAAGAGGAGGTATCTGTTCACGTTGTACCTCCACCTTCACTCTAGAAGCTAACAGAGAGTGCCTAGCTTGTTTTCTCCTTTTTATCAGTCCAGTACCCCACCCATTAGATAGCATTGTCCATATTTAGGGTAGGTCTTTCTCAGTTAACATAATCTAGATAATTCCATATAGACATGCCCGGAAAATTGTTTTCATAACTGTAAATCTGAAGATTTTGGCAATCAAGATAACTACTAGACACACATTGAAATAGGATTTTACTTGATGGTTGTTGTGGGGCTTTCCTGTAAATCTTACCTCTTAGAAAGCATGATCAGGAAGATTGAAAGTCATACCTGGAGTATATAGTCAAACCTTATCTTAAAAACAAAAACAACAATAACAAAAACTGGGCTGTAGCCAGTAGTTGGTTTTTAAAAACTGGTAGTAGGGACTTGCTCTAATAGGAGTAACTTCTTCCCTGCTACTCATGTGCATGTCTGAGTGAAAGACATAAAAGAAGCAGACACATACCTTTGTATAATCCTACATTGCTTTCAACATTTGGTTCAGTAAAAAGACTAAGCTGCTAGCCTGAGCTACGGAATGAGACACTATCTGGAGTCTGTGTGTGTGTGTGTGTGTGTGTGTGTGTGTGTGTGTGTGTGTGTGTGTGTGTACACACACCTACAAAAAACAGAAAGAAAATAAAAGAGGGTTCAATTAAGCATACGATTAGGTAAAAGTGAATTTTCTAGGAAGGGTGTTGGGGAAAAAATGGGGTGAGTTGGTTGGTTACATGTGTTCCTCTGATGAGTTAAACACTCTTGTATAGTCTTAGTTACTTTCCTATTGCTGTGCAGACACCATGACCAAGACCACTTAGAGAAGGAATTGTTTGTTGGTGCTTACAGTTTCAGGGGGTTGGTTAGAGTCCATGATGACTATGTTGGGGAGCATGGGAACAGGCAGGGGTGGTGCTAGAGAAGTAGCTGACACCTTACATTTTTGTCAGAAGCATGAAGCAGAGAGAGACACCAGGGATGGTGTGGGTTTTGAAACCTCAAAGCCCATCCCCAGGGACACACCTCATCTTTATCTTTTAATCCTTAACAAACAGTTCCACCAACTGGGGACAAACATTAAAATATATGAGCCTATGGAGGCAATTCTCATTCAGACGACTGTAAGTAGAAAACAAAACAAAAAACAATGTTTTTACAGGTGGCCTTGAGCTGGTATGTGGGTGCTAGGAATCTATCTATCCTGGGTCCCTGTGGAAGAGCAGCCAGTGTTTATAACCACTGAGCCATTTCTCCAACCCTTTAAATTCTTTAAAAAACTCTGTATATCCCAGAAACCAAACATTGTTTATCAGCTTTGGCAGCAAGTGCCTTTACTGGCTGGGTTAACAATTAGAAGTAATATTGTAAGTTTCTTTAGTTAGTTTTATTTCTTGTCAAGATCTTGGCTACATATAAATATATTACTTACCTTTAATTCTAGCTTTTTATTATTTTACTGTTAATTTTGTAGTGCTGGAAACTGAACCCTGGAGCCTGGTATGTGCTAAGCTAGGACTCTACTCTGGAGCTACACCTCTACTCCAGCCACACCCTTTTATTACATTATTTCCCTCCCATGTTACTTAAGATTAATAATATTTCTATTAAAGCTTTAAAAGTATTATGTATGTATATATATATGTTGTCTGTGTGTATGTATCTCATAAGTGTGTGGGTGTCTTTAGAGGTCAGAGTTGTTGGATCTCCTAGAGCTGCAGTTGTATGTTTTTGTGAACTGCCTAATGAGGGTATTATGTTACAAATTTGGGTCTTCTGAAAGAACTGCAAGTGTTTTTAATTGCCGAGCCATTTTCCTACCTGCAAGAGAAATACATGTACTTTTAAAATGTCTTGATTTTGTGTGTGTGTGTGTGTGTGTGTGTGTGTAAGAGATGTACCCCTGCAATGGTGTACATGTAGAGTTGTCTCATTTAATTAGGGATTGAATTTAGATCCTTAGGCTTGATGGCAAGTTCCTGTATCTTTCAGCCATTTCTCTGGCCTAGTATTTTATTTTTATTTATTATTTTATTAAAAATGTTTTATGTGTATGGATCTTTTGCCTGCATGTGTCTGTTGTATACCACACATGTCTGGTGCCTGTGAAGGCTAGAGAAGGGTATTAGATCCACTGGGCAAGTTAAAGATGGTGTGTGATTTGCTGTGTAGGTGCTGTAAATTGAACCTAGGTCCTCTGGAAGAGCAGCCAGTGCTTTAAGCCACTGAGTTGTCTTCAACCTGGGGCAGATTTTATATAATATATATATATATATCATACAACAAAATACATATACTTAGCATACACCTTGGTGAACATTTAGAACATTTCCCAAGGATCATAGTTTTTAGGAACTTAAAAAGATTGTTTTTGTAAATCATTTTCTAGAAGAGAAAATCTTCAGTTTAGTGATGTTCATATAACCTCAGTTACTATGTGCCATAGAAATCCAGTTTGAGCTGGGAGAGATTTTGGACCTTTGCAATTGGGATTCCTAGAAGTATCTCTTGAGTATAGGTATTGGTCAAAGATCCAGGGACTTGACCCCAGAGAATCTTTCACCTCCCAATTTTGGTAATTTGGTTTGCTTCTGTTTTCATGTACTCTGTATACATGTCCAAGACAGATGCTGACAATAAGATAGTCAGTCATCTTAGTTAGGTCGTCAGCAGAACATCTTTTCTTCCTCAGTGTCTATTACTAGCCCAGTTTGACTCATGCTCAGTCTGGAATAGGTTTTTCTGTTGGCAGAGGACAGTGAAACAAATTTGGATACATCTTTACCCCACACATAAGACACTAGGGGAGAGCTCTCTAGAGGCTAATGTATACTCCATAAAGTGATGTTGTGTAGGAAAATAATGGTAGTCTTGACAGATACTAGGATAGTCCCATTAGCTTTCTTTGTTTGTTTTTGTTTTTTATTTTGTAAGTGTATGTTTCCTTTAAAAACACTGTTC
Organism: Mus minutoides; assembly: GCA_902729485.2. Classification (NCBI taxonomy): domain Eukaryota; kingdom Metazoa; phylum Chordata; class Mammalia; order Rodentia; family Muridae; genus Mus; species Mus minutoides. Next base: position 1,730,978 of record LR753345.1, on the reverse strand, counting down.
TGGAGCCAGAGGGATGGCTTAGGGGTCAAGAACATTTGCTGTACTTCCAGAGAACCCATATTTGTTTTATAGCACTCACATTGAGCAGCTCACACTTGAGTGTAACTCCTGCTCCAAGCAATCCAGCACCCTATTCTTTCCTGCATGGGAATGTATACACGTGACATATATACACATAAATAAAATGACAAAAATAAATTTTTAAAAAATGAGTCTTTTGAAGCTGGGCTGTAGCTCAGTGGTTAAATGTTTTCTTATCATGCATAGGATCCTGAATTTGACCCCCCCTTAGCAAGGGAAAAATTATACTATTTGTTGGTGGTAGATACTGAATTTTTTATGGCTATATTTGAAATGTCCTAGTGCAGCACTGGTTATCAGTTTTCTTTTGTTGATTTGTTGAAGACTTTGTTTTTCTTATTAATTGAAACTACCAGGTTTTTTTCTAAGTTTTTGTGGTGTGTGTGTGTGTGTGTGTGTGAGAGAGAGAGAGAGAGAGAGAGAGAGAGAGAGAGAGAGAGAGAGACAGACAGACAGACAAGAGCATTTGCATGTGCTTGTAGAAAATAGAGGACAGAACTTTCAGGAGCCAGTTCTTTCCTAGCAGAGTTGGAGGATTGAACTCAAAATAATCAAGACTGTTCTGCAAGCACTTTTAGTTTTGAGTCAGGAACTAGGCTGGCCTTGAATCTACTATGTGTACAAAGTTGATCTTGCGTTCCTGATCATCTTTTAACTCCTGAGTGTCGGATTGCACCACCATGCTTGGCTGAAATAACTGTGACTGTTATATCGACCACCGTAAGTTACTTCTCGATATGTACTGTAGTTCTCCTGGTGAACTTCAGGAGCTTGGTAACCTAATTCAGCCTTTTCTTCAGTATCAAAGAAACTGTAGTGTGAACTTTAAACATCTGCTCCAAATGGCTAGAAGGTGAAGTTGGGATAAATGCTTTAATATTTTGGCTTGCATTTCCCTCCCTTTATATCTACTTGCGTTTAAGGAGTAAATGTTTTAAGATTTTGGGGGAACTTAAGTTCTGGCCCTTGGGTCAGTATTCCATTGTAGATAAACTTTGGTAATGATGCTATGCATTGTAGAGATAAAATTTCAAGTTATTGAAAGCAACCAAAATTGCTTTACATAAGTTCCTCCCATCAGTCTTTACATAAGTTCCTCCCTCCCTACTCCTGACTCTCTCCCTTCCTGAGAACAGGATCTTAATAGCTCAAGCTAGGTTTGAACTTACTGTGTAGTCTGAATTCTTGATTGTCTTCCATCTCCTGAATTGTGAGACAGCAGGCATCTACCATGTTCTAGACTATTAACCCCTTTTATGTGAAACATAACTGATTCATTTCAGAGCAAGAAACTTTTTCTGCAAAAGCTCAGGCCTTTGTAAGCACAGTTGCTTTGTAAAACTTCTCTAATGGCTTAGTTATCTCTAGCTATTTTTACATAAATTCAGGGACATACAGTTTTATAATCATGTAAAACTGGTGGTCTTTTACAACATTTCACAGAGGATGAATAATGAAAGCTTTTGTCATTTTTAGTACAGTTTAAATGATTTGTAGTGAGTGTGTGTGAGCTTTATTTTGTTTTGGGAGTGTGTGTGTGTGTGTATGTGTGTGTGTGTGTTTGAGTTTGTAATGGTTGTCAAGATTGATATTGGATGTCTTGACTGCTTTCCAACTGAGGCAGGGTCTCTTCCTGAATCCAGAGCTTGCCAATCCAGCTAGTGCAACAAGCCAGTCTGCTCTGAGGATTCCCCCTCTTTGCCAAGACTTGTAGGTTCTGGCTATCAGTGAAGAATACTTCTGTTTGTTTGTTTGTTTGTTTGTTTGTTTGTTTTGTTTTCTTCTTCAATTGTTAATCTTGGCAAGGGAATTTTAAATGATGTATTTCATCCCTGACCAAAGGGATTTTGAGCACAAGTTGTTAGGTTTTGAGATGTGTGTGTACCTCACTTTTAAAAATTACTTATTTATTTATTTTCCCGCCAGCTGGTGAAAGTCACATTGAAGGAAGTGAAAATTGGACCTGTGTCCAGTGTCGATGTTGACAGCTGTTATTCAATCTGTGTAAGCTGCCTGGAAAATAGATGTTAAAAGAGATAGGACAGAGTAACTGTCAGTGACCACTTTGAACAGGATTTGAGAGGTTAACGAGAGGCAGAATGAAGTGCGAGTTTGCTGAATTTATGATGTAGAGACAAGCAGCTGTGAGGAGATTGTGTAGATGTGTGGGTCTTTCTAGTCAGGTGGAGGTTTGTGAGCTTGTAGGAAACAACAAGTGCTTACTTTAGAACGCTGAGTATGAGTTTCAAGACAGTGATGCTCATGGAGGAGTGTGAAAACATCTAAGTCACTAGGTTCTTAGATTGCTGTAATAACTTTTTTCATTAGGTCCAATAACTCAGCTGATTTTTCTCAATAATCTTTGAGCCCTGGCTTGCTTTTCAACTTTTTTCTCTTTGCTGCATGGATAAAATTGTCTGATCTCCCCCCAACCCGCCCCTTTTATGTCTCTCTGCATCTGATCTTTTCTATCTGGATCTGTTAGAAGTACATCCATTTTCTAACCTCTGTTCTGAAGCCTATGATTAGGTAAAAACATTGTTTATTATTTACCCTCAGACCCCTGGTCTTATCACTTAATTCTTCTCTTGCTTTTCATTTTAGTTGAGCAGGGGAAGCAAAATACAAATTTTGGAAAATCATTAGCGAGTTGTCACCTGAGAGCTTTATGTCTTAAGTTGTCTGTCTGTCTCAAATTATAAGTCTCTAGGGTTGAGGCTGTACTTGGTTTGACTTGGGATGTGTCAGGGATGCTGTCTGCTTCTGGATCAGTGCCCGTGGATGAGCATATGCTGCTCTGCAGAGATTCAAGTGCTAATGCAGCCAACTTGTAAGTGAGGAAAGAAGAGTGAAATCATTAAATTCTAATGTTTCTTACCATTTTGAAATTGTTCCTCTTTTAAAGATCTGTCTTGTTAAATTCACAAAAATAACACCCATTGAGATAATGCTTTTGAGTTATAGCAGGTAATATTGCAGAGGTTATCTTAGTATTGTTCTGTTTTTGTTTTTTAAAAATTCTTTTCTCTTTTAATATGTTTATTTTATGTATGCATATATGTACATCTGTGTGCTATGCCATTGGAAATTAGAGAAAATCAGTTTTCTCACCTTATTCTGTTGGGTCTGGGAGAGAACTCGGGTTATCCAGCTTGGTGTAAGTACAGCTGTTACCTGCTGAGCCAGCTTGTTGGCCCCACTAAAATTTTGAGATGGAGTTTCCTGCCATCAATTGACTATGTAGCAGAGGATGACCTCAGATTCTTGGACCACCTGCCTCTGTCTCCCTAGTGCTAAGAGTACAGGAATGCACTCCACTGACTTGGTTTTGTGTTTTGGAGACTGAATCTCATTCTGTAGCCCAGGCTGGCCTCAAACTTGCATCAATCCTCCTACCAAAGCATCCTAAGTGGTGATATTACAGGTCTGCACCACCATACCCAACTTAATTTAGGTGTTGACTTCATGTGTGATATTGCAGTAACTTGATTACTGCTAGTTAATTTCTTAAAGAAAGCGATTCCAGGTTGAAATGCATGTTATGCATTTATTTGAATGTGTAATCAGGAAGCAAGTGTCTCTCTTTGGAGTGTTTCTGAATAGCAGCAGGGCACACTTGAATTAGAAAGGAAAATGAGAACATGAATATGTGTGGTACTCTATTTTAATTTAAAGAAATATTCTGTCAACTATAAAAGTGGAAAATGCAAAGCTTCTTTCTGTGCCACCAGGGGGTAGGAGGGAGGAGGGTAAATTGAAAGGTTTTCTAGGCTCTGTGAGTTCAGATTTAAATAACTTGATATTAACTTGATGCAGTTGGGCTGACTCTAAAAAGATAAAATGTAAAAAGCACGTGCCAGAGATTTGCTGGGATCTTGTCTTATGTTTCTGTAGCCGTGTTGTATCTGTGGCCCAGGGCTCTGCCAGATCTCCTTCAGTGAATACAGGGTGAGAGAGGAAGCTGCCTCTGGCTTAGAGGAGTAAGTGATGCCCTCTCTTCCTTTCCTCTTTATTCTTTCTCTCTTCTGAAATTCTGTATCTTTAGGGGTTAAGATCTGAGACTTATGTATAAAGATGTTAAACTCTTAGGTACAGGATACTTGGTAGTAGAGCTTTCTGTAATGTCCATTTCTTGCTAGAATGGAAAAACAAACAAACCCAGATCTTCTTAGGGAGTTGAGATGAAACAACAGTCTTACCATGTAGCTCAAGTTGGCATTGAATTTGTGATTTTTCTGCTCAACTTTCTGAATATAGACATTATAGTCCTGTACCACTGTGCCCTCCTCTCCCCTGTGTATGTGCGTAGATAGGAATAAAGAGTATTTATTATGTAGCCCAGGCTACCCTCCAACTTGATATATGGATGACCTTAACTTGCTGACTCCTGAAAGTTGAGATTATAGATGTGTGCCACCAAGCCTGGCCAAAACAATTTTAATGGAAATCTTATATTTCAAAAACAAAGCAACATCAACAAAAAAGGGGGAGGAGGAGAAATAGTAGTAGTAGTAGTAGTAATAATAATAATGATAATAATAATTTGTAGTGAATGTATTTTGATTCTAGTCAAAAAAAGAAAAGTAAAAGATACCTATAATTTTGTAACTCACTGATTAAAAACATATGTTTGTGATTGGGGAGATAGTTTAGCAGTTAAGAGCATTGACTGCACTTCCAAAGGACCCTGATTCAATTCCTAGTACCCAAATATTGGCTCATAGCTTTCTGTAACTTGAGTTTCAGAGGATCCAATGCCATCTTCTGATTTCCAAGGGCTCCTTCATATTCATAATACACATACATATATTCAGGCATACACACAGAAATGTAAACTAAATAACTTTACAGGCTGTTTTCCTTGACTTGTGCTAACACGAGTAAAAAGGACAGTGTGTTTTGTTGCTTCATTTGTTTATTTATTTATTTATTTAAAATTATTTATTATTATACATAAGTACACTGTAGCTGTTTTCAGACACACCAGACGAGGCTGTCAGGTCTCATTATGGGTGGTTGTGAGCCACCATGTGGTTGGTGGGATTTGAACTCAGGACCTTTGGAAGAGCAGTCAGTGCTCTTACCTGCTGAGCCATCTCACCAGCCCCCCCATTTGTTTATTTTTTACTTTATGATACTGAAAGATGTTTAGGATCTAGTTTTTTTCCTACAATATAATTTTTATGCCTGTAAAACATTTTCTATAGAGTGATTCAGTTTAGACACACTGTTTTGTACCAGAAAACCATAGATTTTAATTTTTCCATTTTATTTGTGTGTATTTGTGGAGGTCAAGGACACGTGGAGGGGCAGTTATCTCCTTCCCCAGCCGGGCTCTGTAGATGGCACCTAAGCTTGGCGGCAAGTGCCTTTACTCAGTGAGGTGACTCACTGGCCCTAATGATTTAAAAAATACTGTTCACTTTATTCACTTTTCATGCTTCTAAGCACTTTTACATTTTAAATAAAAGATTGAAGGCAGATATGAGATAAGGGAGAAGAAAAACGGTTTTAGAGCATTAATATCCTAATGAGTTAGAAAGAACAATTGAGCAAAGTCTTGGAAAATAAGACAAGGCGCCACAATTTCCTGAATATCCAAAAAAATTGATCCTGAAATAATTTGTACATGTTGAAAGGTGGTTAATAGCACTCAGTTGTTTACTTAAAGCTTCTGTCATTTTAACACATCCCCCCCCCTCCCCCCCGCTTTATTTTTTTTCCTGGTTTGCAGAATTCACTTCCAGGTAGATGTCTCAAAGGTCTTTTGAATTTGGCAATTAATAAGAAATAGTATGTGCTCATAAAATGTTTCAGAAATGACTACCTAGGGTTGATGTAATAATTGGAATATTTTTTCTTTGTGTTAGCTGTAAACAGAAAATAAAAATGTGATTGGGCTTTGTAAATAACCACTTTATCTGTTTAACCCATATTTAAACACCTGATTTTATAAAGCTTTTAAAAAGGATTTTAGAAACTAGGAGTAGTGGTATACCCATGTAACCTCAGTATTGAGGAGGCTCAGGCAGGAGGAACATAAGTTTGAGACTTGCCTTAGGTATAATGAAACCTTGTCTGAAAGAAGAAAAGACTTAGCAATGTATTAATTTCGCCTTTTCAGTTTTATAATAAACTAGCAAACATAAGATTTTTATGCCTTAAAAACTAAAAATCTGAAACATGAATACATATATGTATACACAAACACACACACACACACACACACACACACACACACACACACACACACAAGAATTTTGAGACAGGTTTTCTCTGTGTATTCCTAGTTACCCTAGAATTTGTTCTGTAGACCAGGCTGGCCTCCCTCTGTCTCCCAAGTGCTGGGATTAAAGGTTCTTGCCACGACTGCCCATCAAATTTTATATATTATATGTACAGATAACAGGTATTTTAAGGGTTTTCATCATTTATAAACCTTTTCTTTAAAAAATTATAATTTTATAATATATAATTTCATGAGGCTGAAGAGATGGTTGTTCTTCTAGGGGTGATTTCTAGTACCCACATTGTGTCTCACAACCATCTTTAAGTCCAGTTCTAAGGGATCTGATACCTTTTGCTGGCCTCTGAGGCACAGAGCAAACATTTGTTGCGTAGACATAAACACAGACAAAGCACTCATACACATAAAATAATAATAATAATGATGATGATGTTGCTTATAAACATGTAGAGAATTATCAGGAAAATAAGTAACTCATAGCACCTTTGGTATACCATAGTCTATTGCACTTCTCAATGTAGTGCACACACACACTAGTACCCTGTTCACTGTACAACACTGATTATTATATACCTGTTATTAGGACTCATTAAAGACACTTGGGACGGGAGAACTGTAATTTGCAGCTGTGTACCTCTACAAAATTTTTTTTTTCCTTCCCCCTCCTACCTTGCTCCTGCCTTTTTATGTGCCCCCCTCCCTTCTTTCTTGGACATAGAATATAGGAAAATTCTGGTACAAGTATCTTTAAAGGGGCTGGAGAGGTTATTCAGCCATTCAAGAGTGCTTCCTGCTTTGTGACCTGAGTTTGGAACCCAAGGAAGCACCTCTGTCCAGTAGCTCACTATTCCCTGTGACTCCTAAGGAAGCACCTCTGTCCAGTAGCTCACTCTTCCCTGTGACTCCAGGGCACCATGTCCAGTAGCTCACTATTCCCTGTGACTCCAGGGCACCATGTCCAGTAGCTCACTCTTCCCTGTGACTCCAGGGCACCATGTCCAGTAGCTCACTATTCCCTGTGACTCCTCACAGGGCACCATGTCCAGTAGCTCACTATTCCCTGTGACTCCAGGGCACCAGACTCCTTTTCTTGCCTCCTTGTGCACACACACCCGAATACACAGAAATAAAAAGTAAATATCATTAGCATTGTTGTAGACAAAAACATAAACTGTTGTATTCATTGGTGTTTCTTTGTATAGAGTACCGGGAGTGTGAAGTGGTTAATGGGGTATCTGAGGGAGATGAGAACGCCCGAGAATGCCCTTGAGAACTAGAAAGAGTTCCAGCTTGGAAAGCCTTTTTAGAATACTGAAAAGTTGGGACTGTTGAGATGGCGCAGTAGATAAAGAGCTTAGTTCTAGAGTCCACAGGTAGAAGGGGAGAACCGACTTTGGCAGGTTGTTTTTTGATCTCATGTATACTGTGGCATCTACATTCTCCAAATAATACATAAATGTGTGAGTTCATAAGGGTATGTAAGGAGAATAAAATGTGGGGACACCAAGGGTCAGCAAGGTGAGTTTCTTCAGTAGGTGATGGTTCACAGAAGGACCAGCTTCTTTTCTAAAAGTGACTTTTTGTAGTATGTAGGTTGACTGGAGGTGACTGGTACAGCATTTCCTGCTAGGAGCCAACATCTACTTTATCCTTAAGAAACTTGCTAGTATAACTATTGCATTTTCTTTTTGTTGGCCATTTAAAACAGGACTTCATTTATCCTGGGCTGGGCTGGCCTGGCCTGGCACTTGCTATCTATCCTAGAATGGCATTGATTTTCTTGCCTTGGTCCTGCTTTGGGATTACAGACATGTTGGGGAGTGGGCAGCTCTGTCATAAATTCAAGATCACCCTCAACTATATAGCTACCCTGGGCTACAGAATATTTTGTCTCAAAACAAAGAAACTAACATACAAAGTACTCCCCCTTGGAACTAAGCAAACAAACAAAAAATCAGCACAGCATAATAGAATCTTTGAGCGACATGTGGTAGCTCATCTCATGCCTGTAATCCCAGTACTATGGAGGTGGACGAGATGGGGGATCGGAGGTTCAGGACCGTTTTCAAGTATATAAGAGATGGAGTCGTTCTGGGATATATATATATATATATATATATAGTACATGCTTTCTTTTAGTTTTTGAAATTTTGGATGTGTAAATGTTTTTGTGTGCATGCATATCTGTGTACCACTTGATGTCCCTGAAGAAGTTACAGATAGTTGTGATCCGACATACGGGTTCTGGGAATTTAAGTTCCATGTATTTTAAGTTCTGGGCTCAGATTAAAAAAGAAAAACCTACAATTTTTTTTTTTTTTTTTTTTTTTGCTCAAAAAAGAAAAAAAAAGAAAAACCAACTCTCCTTTATAATCATTATCCCCCCCCCGCATTTTTTTTGCCCATATTTCTTTTCCTATAACTTTATAATAAAGTTTGATTGCTTTGAGGGGATATAGTTAAGGCAAATGATCCTTAAGACAGGTTTTGATCTTAATCTTATTCTAATAAAGAACTAGGGGCTTATTCCCCTCTTTTGTCTTTGTTTTGAATGAATAGAAGTTCTTAACTGCTACTGTCTCTGAAGGAGAAGAAAACATCAGGGTTGACAGATCTGGATTCATGACAGATGGTGTAATAGTAAAAGGTTCTCTTTCTTGTTTTTAAACTTACTTTTTTTTCCTTTTTTTTCTGTTTTTGTTTTTTGTTTTTTAAAGACAGGGTTTCTCTTTATTTCCTTGGCCATCCTGATTCTTGCTCTGTAGACCAGCCTGGCCTTGAACTCAGAGCTCTACCTACCTCTACCTGAGTGCTGGGATTAAATGCATGTGCCACCACCCCTGGCAAACACCCCCCCCTTTAATTTTATGTGTATGGGTGTTTTGACTGCATGTGTATCTGTGTGCCAATGCCTGGTGCCCTCAAAGTCCAGAAGAGAGGGTGTTAGATCCCCTGGAACTAGAGTTACAGAGGGTTGTAAGCTGAGCCAACTCTCCAGCCCTAAGGATTCTGATGCTGGAAGTAAGTAGTCCTTATCTTACAAGCACTTTCACTTCCTGAGTTATGTCCCCAGGGACAAGGCTCTCTTGAGTTTAACCTCCTTTGTATCTTAGTACTACATGTGGTAGAATTATCTAGGAGGTACTGGGAAACAGGGTTAGAGTCTCACTTCTTAGTGGTGACCATATGATCTGGGGTACCATTTTTGTTTGCTTAAGTTCCCTTGCACCTCTTTATAAGGAAGAACGCTTTGATCTCTTAGAAATGTACTTTAGCAGGGAGTGGTGGCCTTTAATACCAGCGCTCGGGAGGCAGAGGAAGGTGGATTTCTGAGTTCAAGGCCAGCCTGCCTGGTCTACAAAGTGAGTTCCAGGACAGCCAGGGCTGTACAGAGAAACCCTGTCTCGAAAAACCAAAAAAAAAAAAAAGAAATGTACTTTAAAGACTTACTGACAATTACTGTTTTTATTTATTCTTCAGGGTCTCACTATATAACCCTTGATACCTTAGAGCTCATTATGTAGATCAGTCTGGCCTTGAACTTACTGCTTGTCTGTTTTTCTAGTGCTGAGAATATAGATGCGCACCATCACTTAATTGGCATGCTAATTTTCTTTTTATACACAGGTCTCTTGTAGCCAGGCTGTGTTGGAACTTTTTTTATGTATTCAAATCTGACTTTGTAATTCTGTTGCTTTCCCAAATGGTGGGACGATAGGCATGAGCCATTTTGTCTTACTCAAGAATCAATCGATAAGTCAATCAACCAATCAATCAGTCTCTCCCTCCCTCCCTCCCTCTGACAGGGTTTCACTGGATAGCCCAGGATAGCCTGGAATGCTCATGTGCCTTCTCTCTCTCTCTCTCTCTCTCTCTCTCTCTCTCTCTCTCTCTCTCTCTCTCATTGTTCCTTTTTAATTATTTGTACTTATTTTATATGTTATAGAGGGAAGTATGTATAAAGAGATATGCATACATGTGGAGTTCATAGTTCAACCTGTGAGTGTTGGCTCTCTCCTTCCATTATGTGGCTTTCAGGAATCAAATTCAGGTGGCCAGGCATGGTGACAAGTACGTTGATCTGCTGAGTCATCTTGCTGATCTTGTTCAAGTTTTGCTGATTGCTGCTGCTGATCATGATGATTTCCTTTAATTTTTGCAAACAAAGAGCTTATTGCAATTTTACTGGGCTGGGGAGAAGGTTAAAGTGCTTGTATTATAAATGTGGGTCTTGGAACCCACATCTCAGAACCTGCATAAATGTCAGATGGGTGTAGTATGCCCGTGTAATCCCAGCACTGGGAAAGCAAGGATAGAAGAAAGCTGTCCAGAGTGGACTCAGTGGAGAGGCTGTGTGTGCTTCAGTGAGTAAGGCTGGTTGAGGAAGACGCCCAGCTTGCTTACTTTACGGTCGCAGGGAGAACCTTTAAGCAGGCTCTTAAACTTAGTTCTTTTAGAACCTGTTTCTCTATCTTTTCTTTTTTGTGTGTGAATTCAGAAATTGTTTTCATTGTTCATTTTGTTTATTGAATTTTTGTAGGTAAGTGATGGGACACTGGATCTAACTTTGTTGTCTGCCAGCCTTGAACCAGAAAGTCTTTCTTCTTCTACACTAGAGGCTACAAGCCTCTATACTTACATGTTCAGTGTGATTTGTGCATATTTTTTATTTTATTTTATTTTTTTTTTTACTAATAAACACCTGTTAAATAGGAGATGAAGAAGTTATGGCTGAAGTCTAGCTAGACTACAGTAGAGCTGATGTAAATGTTTATCTGACTCCTTATAGTCACTGAGGTGAGGGAAGAGGTATTTTAAGCCCTTTTGTTATACAGTGCCTAGATCTCTGTTATATGAAAATACTTAAGTACAAAACGAAGAGAGAAAAACAAAAACAAAGACTCTTTAAAATACATGTATATATGACATAATGGAGTGTGGACTATCTTACCCTTTAAATAAAATGTTAGGTTTTTTTTTGTTGTTTTTTTTTTTGTTTTTTAATTTATTATATGTAAGTACACTGTAGCTGTCTTCAGACACTCCAGAAGAGGGTGCCAGATCTCGTTACGGATGGTTGTGAGCCACCATGTGGATGCTGGGATTTGAACTTATCACCTTCGGAAGAGCAGTCGGGTGCTCTTACCCGCTGAGCCATCTCACCAGCCCAAAATGTTAGTATTTAATGAATAAATTATTTGAGTTAATTTCTGTTGGTTTTGTGTTTTCATTCTGTAAAATAGGAGATTTGATGAAGAGTGCTGCTGGGGAGTTTGCAGATGATCCCTGCTCTTCTGTGAAGCGAGGCAACATGGTCCGCGCAGCTCGAGCTTTACTCTCGGCCGTCACCCGGCTGCTGATTCTGGCTGACATGGCAGATGTCTACAAATTACTTGTTCAGCTGAAAGTTGTAAGTTTGGGTCTATATTTATAATTTGTTCTTTGTATCCTAGGGAAGATAATGTTGGCCATATTTTGTTTAGTATTAAGAATTATTTTGAGGCTGGAGAGATGACTCAGGTCCTGAGTTCAAATCCCAGCAACCACATGGTGGCTCACAACCATCTGTAAAGAGATCCATTGCCCTCTTCTGGTGTGTCTGAAGACATCAACAGTGGACTCATGTAAATAAATTAAATAATTATAAAAAGAAAGAATGTTTTTGGTTTTGAATCAGTGATTGCTTTGTTCAATTTCTTCTCTAGTTCAAGTATTTATGATACAGGCTCTTCTATAGGACACTGTTGTCTCAGTTTTGCTGATGAAATTGTAACAAAGGTATTTTTGATGACTGCCTTTTATTTATTTTTTATAGTATTCATTCTATGTTTCTTTGTACTAATAGTGTTCCAGAATTAGGAAGCCAAAGTATAAACTAATTAGGTGTCCCTCAATTCCTCCAAACCCTCAGATAATGCCAGGCCATATCAGCTATGCATACTTGTTTGGGTTGCTTTCGAATAGCTGTTAAAGAAGGTAGCATCTTAGACTTTATTAATTTTCAACTATAGATTTGTCTGTTTTAGAGTTGTTGCTTTTGTGGTTTGTTTTTTTAGGTGGAAGATGGTATATTGAAACTGAGGAATGCTGGCAATGAACAAGACTTAGGGATACAGTACAAAGCTCTGAAACCAGAAGTAGATAAGCTGAACATCATGGCAGCAAAAAGACAACAGGTACAGACATGACTTGCAGACATTTTATGTTACTTACTTACTTATTTCTTTGATGTTGAGACAGGATCTTACTGTGAAGCCCTAGCTAATCTGGAGCTCACTAAGTGGACCAGGTTGGAGTGTATTTTAATATCCAGTAGGGATAACCTGATTTGCCTAAGTTTTCTAATGGTATCATTACTTTCCCCCTGTTCATGTGGTTCTACTAAGTGCTTAAGTTAAGAGATATCCTTTCAACCTGATGGTGGTGGCATTTAGGAGGCAGAGGTAGGTGGATCTCTGAGTTCGAGGCTAACCTGGTTTATAGAGTAAGTTCCAGGACAGGGCTACACAGAGAAACCCTGTCTTGATAACCCCCCACAAAAAAAGAGAGGAGTAGGGAAAAGGGGGGGGGCGACAGATCAGAGAGAGGGGGGAGAGAGAGGGAGGGAGGGAGGGAGGGAGAGAGAGAGAGAGAGAGAGAGAGAGAGAGAGAGAGAGAGAGAGAGATAGATCTCTGAGCTTTTCAGTATTATAATAAATACTTATCTTTCCATATTGTGTTTCTAAGTAGTTCAAGGCTGGCTTAAACTTGTGATCTTCCTCCCTCCTGTTTTCTCCAGCATCTGAGTGCTAAAGTTAAAGCATATCCCAGGATGCTTGCCTAGATGGTATTCTTGAGGTAAAACATAGTAGCAGTTCAAAATTTATGTCTAATTAGAGAAACTTACTAGAAAGTAATTCTGTCTGAATTTTCATTCTCTGTGTCCCCGAGTCCATTAGGAATTCCTTACATATCAGCAGTTCTCAACCTGTGCATTGTGATCCCAAAATATTTATATTAGGATTCCTAGTAATAGCCAAATTAGAGTTATGAAGTAGCAACAGAAATAATTTTATAGTTGGAGGGGTCACCACAACATGAAGAACTATATTAAAGGGTCACAGCATGAGGAAGGTTATACATGATCCTCAATGTATTAAAGAGGAATGTCAATAAACGTTGAATGTTTTTGAAATAAGGTACCAAAAAATCTTGTTCTCTCTGTGCCCGTTTTCTGCCCTTGTTTGCCCTGTTTCTGCCTCCGAAGCATAACCTGTTTGGATTGTACCCATGAACTCCTTTTCTCTTAGGTTTCTGTTGAGGTTTGGCCAGTGGAAACATGACCAGAAAATCTGAAGAGAAAAGAGAGTGAAGCTGTGTGCTGTTTATAGGCCCCCTAAAAGTCACACTGTATACCTTGCTTCTCCCCTCAGGACAAGTGTTCAGTAGTAGCCTCTGTTTACCCTTTAATTCCATCTGCCTTTGTAACACTCATCCTTTTAGTTGCTCAGTATATTGCCTTTTTTTTATGTTGAGATTTTGATACATGCTTCCATTGTCTTGGGTTGTCACATGTCACAGGTCATGCTTAATACCCCCTATCATTTCCTGTGCTGAGATTGAATGTAGGGTCTTGGCAAGAGTTCTACATTCAGGTATACCCCTAAATGTAGTTTACATAATTGTTTAATTCTTTTATCTTTAGATTTTTTACACTTTTCGTAATGTTAAAAGGGAAATAAGAAACTTTCACTTGGATTTCCAGTTTTCTTTTAGAGTTGGATTACTTACATACAGGTTAACTTTTTATTCTTGGTCACAATGCATGGGATGGATAAATCAGATTTATGGAAATTAGTTTTTCTTCTATATGTGTATATGTTTTCTGTTTGTCCTTAGTCAGCTTGAACTGTAATCAGATTTGTAAAGTCAATCTAAAACAAAATTATCTTTTAAGTAATTCGTTATGTTGCTTTATAGCCCACATTCACCAAAATTTAGATCATCAATCAGCACTATATAGCTTGAAATGAATCCTTTTCATTGATTTCTTCATATTACATTACCAGTGCTCATAGTGGGGTCCACTTGCCTATTTGTGCAATGCAAACAGGACTCTAAAGAGGGAAGGCAGAACCCTCACCACCTAGGATAAGCAAGACTTAGATGTTATTCTCATCATAGATGCTTAGCAGATGAGGGCTTGTTCAGAAAATGCTCACGTAGAAAAATATTTTCCAGTTATTTAAACCTCTTGACTAGCCACAAAATGCCTGTTGTACTTCATTCTTGAAATGATCACCAACTCTCTAAAGCCACAGGATAGATAATTATGAATATTTAGCCTAGTGTAGTCTTTAAATAAGTTTATTGTACTAGACTATGGACTACCCAGTGGCTTAGGAAAATCTGAAGTTTGGCTACTCATTGGGTACCTGTTAACTTTAGGTGATCATAAATAACTCCAGCGGCCTTTGACGGAGACTGTGCTGATGTATCTTTTAAGTGCTTAGCAACACTAAGGCTTATTGTAGAGCATTTTATAAAACTAAGCATAGTACTTATACAAAGGCAGATATGGCCTTAGGAGACTTAGGGGCCTTGACCTTGTGGTAAGGGCAAAATAATTAGAAAATGCCCGTAGTGTATGTGTGCCACACGTTTATGCTTAGTGTTAGCCACAGCCCCTTCTCATAACTTGAGAACTGAAATGGCTCACACTCTAAATCTACGGGGTCCTGTTTCTGAATATTTAGCCTAATATAGTATGCTACAGGGCATTTGGAGTGTTGTAGAATTCAGGTTCTAAATGAGAAAAAAATTCTTGGTGGAAAAGTAGCTGTCACTTTACAAGATTTGAATAAAGATGTAAACATCTCCAATAATGTACAAGATGAAATTTCAGAAGAAAGAAATGGGTTGGTGTCTCTAATGTTTTATTAAGAAGTCATTTAAGGGGGCTTATTAAGAAGTCATTTAAGGGGGCTGGAGAGATGACTCAGCAGTAAAGAGCACTCAATGACTGCTCTTCCAGAGGTCTTGAGTTCAATTCCCAACAACCATATAGTGGCTCACGACCATCTGTAATAGGATCTGGTGCTCTCTTCTGGTGTGTCTGAAGACAGCAACAGTGTACTCACATACATTTAAGAAATCTGGGGGCTAGAGAAATGACTCAATGGTTAAGAGCACTGGCTGGTCTTCCACATGACCTGGGTTCAATTCCCCGCATTCAGATGGCAACTGAAAATTGCCCGTAACTCTAGTTCCAAGGGATCCGACACCCTCACACTAATGTATATAAGATAAAATTTAAATTATATATGTATGTGTGTACATATATATGTATGTATATATGTCAGCTATAAAAATGAATCATTAATTAGCTAATTCGGACTTTTTGAATAATTGGCTTTTCTACATTATTTAAATTTTCTTATCATTTATAATGCAATACTAATCTTATTTAAATCTGTATTCTAATATTCAGTTAGTGATATTAATACTGGAATTTTATGTTCACATGTTAAGTACTATTGGAGCAGACTTTGAGTTTAGAGCAATTCTTCCTCTTCAGTAGTGATCCACACGTATCAAAGACTCTTGTGTCTTTACGTTTCAGTAATGACTAGATGCCAGCAGTGTTTCCTTTTGTCTTCTGTGTACTTAATACTTAACACATCCATCCCTCTTTGTGTTCTAGATGTCACTAGTTAGAATAACGTCAGCAGCCTCATATTCTTGTAATTATGGGGTAGAAGAAATGATAAAAGATATTTTTGTGTGATACCATATTTCAGAATTTTATAATCATGAATTGCAGTCAAGTAGCACATGTTCCTTCACTTTGTGACTTAATGGCCAGTAAAATGAGTGATCTTACTTTGTGAGAAGAGCATAGTTTTATAATCTGGAATGGTCTTTGGGGTCCGAAAATTGGGAGGAAGTGGTATATAGCTGATCTTTTACTTACCTAGTTGGTTTGCAAAGTTCATATACACATGGTATTGTGTTCCCCAATTTCATAAAATTCTTGTAATAAACTAAGGTAACTCAAATTTTTATGTTTTTCCATTTAAATATGTCTATATGGACTTTCTATTTGGTTGGAATAGGTATATATATACACATATCTATTAATGTATATGTTATAATTTATAATATAATAATTATATATTATATAATAATATCACACACACACATACACACCACACACACACACATATATATTCATTCTATGGACCCGTTGAAGGTGTTAAGCAGTTTTATATTGTAACATTTATTTTATGTCTTATTTAGTGCTAGGTGCTGTGTATGTGTGTATGTATTATCCCATTTTATTCCTCAAAATGTTAAAAGTTTTATAATATTGTTTCTGTTTTGCAAAAGGAGAAACTGGACATAAAGTTTACAGTTAGGATACAACAACTGGCCAGGAAAAAGTAGGCTAGGAGATTCAAGTCAAGGCTGTGCTGCATAGTTCTGTCCTTCCTTCCTTTGCCATGTAACCTCCTTTGTAATCATTTTTTAGGCTATGTTAATGCAGATGTGTCTTGATATGAATATAACCCTTCAATATTTTATTTTATTTTATTTCATTTTTAGGAACTGAAAGATGTGGGCAATCGTGACCAGATGGCTGCAGCTAGAGGAATCCTGCAGAAAAATGTTCCAATCCTCTATACTGCATCCCAGGCATGCTTACAACACCCCGATGTTGCAGCCTATAAGGCCAACCGGGACTTGATATACAAGCAGCTGCAGCAGGCCGTCACAGGAATTTCTAATGCAGCCCAGGCTACTGCATCAGATGACGCTGCCCAGCACCAGGGTGGCAGTGGCGGAGAGCTGGCATACGCTCTCAACAACTTTGATGTAAGTTATATTTGGGAGGAAAGTTTGGGCTCTTCATCAACTGCCAAAAGATAACTGGTTCCTGGGGAAATAATGATCAAGACTTGTGATGAAAGCCCATTTTCCAGTTAAATCTGTTATCTAAGTGGAAAGAAATTGTTATGACTCATAAGTTTACTTTATTGTAACTTGGCTTAAAGCGTTTGTTTTCCTCTCTTCTTGTGTGGTTAAACTTCAGGATTCTTTTATGCAATTTGTGTTTCCTTGCATGGTTCTTTTTCTTTTTTAATATGGTTCTTATTGAGACTATGAGTCTGGTTCATTCCAACTAGGAATTTTACCATCTGGCAAATATGGACCTGTGATAGGTACAGAAACAAAGTATGTGTAGGCTTTGTCTCTGTGGAGCTCATGGTCTAGTGAGCGATGGAGATAAATCATACTGCTGTCATCTTAATCTTACCCGACTACCTAGACAGATTTCTGGATTTTTTTTTTGTGTGTGTGTGATTTTCTTTGAGCCATGAACATAGAAGTTTAAATACATTGAAACGGATTTGAAATTAATTAAAATTTTTTTATCATATGCTTTTATAGATGGTGCCTACATCTCTCCTGTATATACGATGTGTATCTATTATCCTCTGTCCTCACATTAATTAATGTGTTGGACTTTGTTCTAAATTTTAACCCAAAGTGAGTTGTGACCACCAGTAGATGGCAGCAGTTTAAGTTGGTTTTTATTTGAAATTGGGTCTGACTATGTAGCCTAGGCTACCCTCCAACCCATTATCTTACCCTAGGCTCTCCATCTCTCCATCTCTCCATGTGTCATCATGACTCTCTTTGGTTGTGTGTGTGTGAGTGTGAGTGTGTGTGTAGGAGAGGGGGAAGGGGGGAGAGAGTAGGGGGAGGTTGATTGAGATTTTCTTTGTGTAGCTTTGGCTGGTCACCTGTGTTTGCCTCTCCAGTGTTGGGATTAAAGGCATATGCCACCAAGCCCTATGATTCTTTGTTTTAGGTATGTTAGAGAGAATTTATAGGTAGCTGTTGTCTTTCGTAGTTGAAATTTGTGAAATATGGCATCAATGTGATGAAATGTATTTTGTTTTCAGCAGAGGTTTTCGTTTTTTGTTTTTTTGATGCTTGTATCTTGAGCTTGGGTAGTTGGTTCTTGCTGATACTCACTGATTCAGGCTTTTCATAAAACATGGGAAGAGAAGCTAGTGTTTTGCTTAAAGACCTTAGTGTTGAAATTTAGTGTTTTTCCAGGAGTTTTACTTTTGTATTGCAGAAAATTGATCTTAAGGACTCATCCATGGTAGGCAAGTTACCACAGAACTTGGCCTCCCGTTCTTCTCCCATAGAATTAAGCATAAGATGGCCTTTATGGTTGTTAGGACGCGTCTTGTAATGCATTGGTACCTTTGTTTTCTTCTGCTTCAAGGTTGGTAACATTAGGTATTTGGTTTTTTGAGGTAGTAAGGAGCGTGTTTGCTCTGGATCGAATTGTGGACTAGGGTCACAGTTCTGTTGTTTGTAAGATGAGGAGTCTACACTAACTGATCTCTAACAGTTCTCGCCTATTGTCCAGAAGATATTTTGTTGTCTCCTCCATGACTGGGCAGTGTTGGAGAGTGACTGCACGGCCTACACGTGCTTAGGCCGATGCTCTACTGATCAGCTACATCTCCAGCCCTGTATTCAACCTTGATCAGAGAAATCCTTTAATAACCAAATCTAGCAAGAAAAAATGGTCAGCTAAAATGTAGTCTGATAATTAACTGAAGGTGGTACACAATCACTTTCAAAATGAAGTTTTTTTGGAAAGAAAGAGCGAAATGCTTACTCACTGAAAAATACCAAGCTTTTGGCAGAAAAAAATTGGCATTTAAATTGAAATTATTAAGGAAGAAAATTAAAAGTTAATGCCCAAATATTTGCATAGACATTTATTGGTATGAAAGTCAGTTGTATTTAATGAACATGTGTCTAGTTGATTATAAGTTCATTATAAATACATTTCTTAAAGAGGAAAAGTTAGTATTTTAGTTGTTTAAATTGTCCATGCTCAAACAGTTCTGTCTTGTAGCAGCTATATATACCTCACAGAGTTTTTTCTTACAATTAACATGTGATAATTTGAAAAACCAATATTCTACAGGCTGACCTTTAGATGTATGGGAAAAGTAGTGTGAACATGGTAGCACTGTTTGCATTTGTGATATACTTTGCAAAGTAATCACTGATCTGGGATGACAGCTTACATGGGATGACCTTTGCTGTTAGGATTACATCTTGATATTCCTGATCAATACTTTTCTTGCCTTTTGAATAACTGAGGGGACAGAAATGAGTATTAACTTTAGTTACCCTTTTTCTGTAGAAACAAATCATTGTGGACCCCTTGAGCTTCAGCGAGGAGCGCTTTAGGCCGTCCCTAGAGGAGCGCCTGGAAAGCATTATTAGTGGGGCTGCCCTGATGGCTGACTCATCCTGCACACGTGATGACCGGCGGGAGCGCATCGTGGCAGAGTGTAATGCTGTCCGCCAGGCTCTCCAGGACCTGCTCTCAGAATACATGGGCAACGTAAGTGCCAGAACCATCTTGGAACTAAGATGGCTGAGGAACTTGTTTTTATGATTGATGCTACCCCGTCATTCATTCATTCATTCATTCATTCATTCATTCATTCATTCATTGTGTGGGTGCTTTATCTGCATTGGGTACTGGGGAGAAGTTTACTTGGTAAAGTCTTGCCAAACAAGCATGATGACTTGGATTCAGGTCTTTAGCTTCTTTTTTAAAAAGCTAAGCAATATGGTGCTTGCCTATAATCCCAGAGCTGGTAGAGGCAGGTGAATAGGTACCTGGGTCTTTGCCAGTGAGTCTGGTCAAATCTTTGAGTTTCTGGCTCAGTTAGAGAACTGTTTCATTAACTATTAATACATTTTAATATTTTTAAAAATAAAAATATTTTAAAGGGTGAAACAATGAAACAAATGAGTTTTTCCTAATGGTTTTATTTCACATTTTTGTTTTGCTTATATAATTAATACTTTTCCGCATAAAGATACTGATTTTTTGGGTTTTGGGTTTTTTTTTTTTTTTTTTTTTTCTTATGTTCTTTGCTACACATCTTGTTTTGTTCACTTACATGCCTTTATAAGTGTAAGGGTAATGGTGAATCATGATTGTGTTTCCAGGGTGGAAGATGAATGCCTTTCTGTTTTTACTTAATTCAACCATATTGTGAAGTTAGAGAATCATGTTATTTTAAGTCATTGCCATGTTTTGATTGTAGGTGGTCTACCTTAGAAAAATGAGATTAGAATTAAGTAGAAAGTGGTTGATAAGTCACAGTGGAAATATGAGATATATTAAAAATGTTTATCTATGCTTAAACATTAAAAAATACCTGGGCGTGGTGGTGCACACCTTTAATCCCAGCACTTGGGAATCAGAGGCAGGTTGATTTCTGAATTTGAGGCCAGCCTGGTCTATAAAGTGAGTGCCAGGACTACACAGAGAAACCCTGTCTTGAAACCCACCCCCCAATAAAAAAAACCATTAAAAAATATGAAAATGTATAGGTTAAGGAGTATTTGGTAGTGTGGGAATCATGAACCAGAGTGTATATATAGGTCATCTTCTGTTATGTGTGTAGCACTGAAAGTTGTATAGAAGTATGTAGTGTGGGTAGTGTGGTTGTCATTAGGAAGTCACTTTGAGTATATTCCAGTGCAATTATGACAATCATAGAGCTTTCTAAACATTCTAGAAAATAGCTCTTGAATTATGGAATTGCTCAGACTCTCCACCTAGTCACCCTGGTCATGAGTAATCTGATTTCTTCCTTGGATGACTTGTAAGTAGTATTACTTTCTCTTCATGTGTAGCGTCCCCTCCCGCATCAGCATGGCTGATGTGAGACCAGCCTTGGAAAGCCGTGGTGTGGCATCCATTGTTTTGTTAATTAGGCTAGAAGTGTTTCTCCTGGGATCCCAGCTCCGCCCAGCTCACCGGTGGCTCCGCCCAGCTCACAGCACAGGAGGGACATCCCACAATGCTTCAGGCTTCCCGCCAAACTTCAGATGCCTGCGCAGAACCGACCCCCCCTCCCCCACAGTGATTCGGAATCAATAAACAGTCGCTTTGAACAGCAATGTAGTCTTGGCGACCATCTTTCTTTCCCCTCCCTAGTCTTGTTTCAGCCCCGGACCATTCCCCTGGGAACCCCAATCTGAGAATGTGGGGGTTTATGGCGGGCGGTGGACCCCAACATGTTATGAATATAGGAAAAAGTATGAACATTTATACTGAATGTATATGCTAAGTCTATAATGTATCTACTCTTATGTGGATACCAGCATAATACTTGATGTATAGACCAAAATTTAAGTATTGTAGAGGTCATGAAAGAACTTTTCTTGAGATTCAAATTGGGAAATGATCCTTAGGTATGTTTCCTTTGAAGGTAAAACTTTTTATGTATTTCTTTTCATCACTTCACATAACAAGGAAGAGATCACTCTTGTCCAGAATTAGTAGAAATCCAGGAGTGGTGGTTAACATGCTCTACAGGCAGTTGAATCTCCATAAGTTCCATGCTAGCCAGGGATACATAGTGAGACCCTGTCTCAAAATTAATGGAGTTAGGGTTGAAGAGAAAGACCAGTGTTTAAGAGTGTTTTCTACTCTTCCTGAAGACCCAAGTTCAGTTTCCAATACTTAAGGTGGGTAGCTCATGACCACAAGTAACTCCAATCTGATGCCCTCTTCTTACATTTGAGGGCATTGCACAAACCCACATACAGATATTTTAAGATCACTCCATCCATCCATCCATCCATCCACCCACCTACCTCCCATCTATCTTAGTTTTAAATGGTGAAAATGAGTTGGTGGCACGTACTTTTAATCCTGGCATTGGGACAAGGAGACAAGTGGATCTCATATGCAGCTCAAGAGAGCCAGGGCTACATAGTGAGACCTTCAAACAAACAAATAAGCAAAATCTTTAAAAATCAGAAATTAATAGAGTCAGGCTAAAAGGGAAGGCAGTGGAACACATCGGAAGAATGGGGGAAAATGTCCAAAGAATCCTAAGTGACCAGACAAAGGCTTCTGCTTATAAAACATTCGGAAACATTTCAAACCACCAGTAATAATCAGTTTAACTGGCCAGTTTTGTATTAACATATGTCACATGCAAAGTAGTGTCTTGAGTGTCATATAAGGGGAGGTCTGAGACTCTGATTTCTCCTTTTCGGAACAGAAAGGTTGTCTACAAGGAGTTGATGCGAATGTCGTTAGAGGCACATTAAAAATTTTGTAGGAATAAGGGGTCTGGAGAAATGACTCATTGGTTAAAATGGCATGGGCTGCTCTTACTGAGGACCCAGATTTGATTCCCAGCACACACATGGTAGCTAATAACCATCTACAACTCTAGTTCCAGAAGATCTGACACCTTCTGGCCTCTGGGACACCTGGCATACATGGTGCACAGACAAATGTGCAGGAAGAATTCATACACATAGATGCACATACACATAAAATAGTAAAAGAATGAATTAACCTCATAAGAAAACTTGATAGGAATTGCATGAGGTTGAGAGTCCTGCCTCTCAGGCACTGTGCAGTTCAGAGCTCTTTCTGCTCTTGCAGAGAACACAGGGGTTGTCCATCATTTCCCCCTATTTCTTCACTAATTTTAAGCTTAATTGATTTTTCTCCATTTCTTTCTCTAGCTTGCTACATTAGACTAAGCCAAGCCTGTGCCTTTAGTAGTACATTGCTCATTTTGTTACTGAAGTTTCCAGCTTTCCCCATCTCTTGCTGAAGGCCATTTAACACTGTACCATCAGTTATTATCTCCTCAGTGTTTGCAGTTTTGCACCTAATTGTATACTTCCTTGAATTGTTACTTGTGTTTCTTTTATTCTATAGGTTTTGAACTTTTGGAAGACTAGCTAGGCTGCAGACTAGCCAGTGTTGAGGCTCATGCCTTTATCCCAGCACTCAGGAGGCAGGGGCAGGTGAATCTCTGAGACTAGCCTGGTCTACAAAGCTAGTTGTAGGACAGCAAGGCTGTTAGAGAACCTGTCTGAAATGACTAAAACCAAACCAACCAACCAACCAACCAAACAACCAACCAACCAAACAAACAAAAAACTCAAACAACAACAAAAAATTTTGGAAGACTAAACTATTAAAAAAAACTTTATGTTCTGTATAATGCTAGAAGTACTCAGTATGCTTAAGGAATTCATGATGACTTGGGAGAATGATTAAAACCAACAATTTTGGATATTCGTGGTACTAAGAATAGTTAGTAAGGGGAAAACCCTCTCAATCTCACCCTTGTAGATTTTGCGTTCAGTGTGTGTGTCTGTGTGTATCTACTTTCTGAATGTCAGTATTCTGAAGTAGGTAATTAGTAAAAGTGGTATCTTGCAGCAGAATGAGCTTAAATTTAATTACTTAGGTGAAAACCAAATTTCCCAATTAAAGACTCTAAGGGCAAGGAGGCCAGCAGCCTTAATGCTCCTGTTTACTTCATAGTTGAAGGAATGTAAGGTTAGGTGGTCTTGCATTT
Organism: Mus minutoides; assembly: GCA_902729485.2. Taxonomy (NCBI): domain Eukaryota; kingdom Metazoa; phylum Chordata; class Mammalia; order Rodentia; family Muridae; genus Mus; species Mus minutoides. The sequence goes on along the minus strand of LR753345.1, from coordinate 1,707,215 downwards.
AGTTCACTCACTCTTCAGGCCATCAGTGATACTGATGTAAAGTAATACAGCTGACTCTCCTCAACAATGAAATGCTACAGATACATGACAGCAGAAGGGTCTAGAACGCATCCTTGTGGCTTTACAAATGTCTGCTCAGTTACACTGAAGTGAAATCTGGCAATTGTGGTTCGCTTTATTTTGCTTCTTGTCTATCAGTCTAAAGCGGCACTGGATATGGAGGTTCTAGAGAAAGAAAAACAGCTTTGGATGAGTGTCATAATCTTTGAGGGTTTCAAAGTAAGTGGATTGAAAGTAATTAAGCTTGGTATGGCTGTGCATGCTTGTAATCAATCTTAGCACTCAGGAGGCGATAGGAAGACGGAGTGTGAGACTCATCTAGGCTATATTGTAAAACCCTGTATCAAAGGAACAAAACAGATTCTTATACCTTAATTCTTGGTTCTGTATATAAGCACAAAATACATGTTTAAGTAGGAGTTACAGTTTGTTGTGAGGTTAGCTTAACATAATGAATGTTTGGAATATAAAGGATCCTCAGTTTTTGAAATGACATCCACTTGGGTTTGTCTTGAGCAGTCTTATGACTGGTCATATGACTGCAGTGAGGGCTTGTAAATTGGTGAGAACAAAGCTTTATGCTGTCAGCTCACATAGCTCTAGGTTTGTGTGTTTTCTTCTGTTAGCCATAATATTTCCATAGAGTACTTAAAATATGACAGGTGATACTTTAGGTAGCTATAATGTATATATAAACTGAATACTACATTTCAAATAGTTTGCAAAAAAGAATGTAAAGTAGCTCATTGATAAGCATCAAAATAAAATCTCTTAAGTTTTATTTTTTACAAAACTGCAGTTGAAATGTAATGTGTAAGAGAAGAATAAAAACACGTTTATTTTTACTTGTTCTTTATTGAACTTGAGAGATACAAAGTTTAAAAGTCTATGCATAGTATATGTTTCTGACTTGTATATTATTTCTGTTGCATAATTCTAATTGAATAATCAACCAGCTAAGGTGGGCGAATTTCCAGAATGATACAGTAATCAAACATTATAGCCATTGTACTTTGTATTTATTTCTTTGTGCTTAGAACTGTAGTTTTAGGTTACAGGCCTGTGTTAGGCTAAAGATAGTAAGGGCGTGTTTATTTGCCTTTCTGCCTGTCTTCTTCCTTCTCCTTTGTGTTTAGTTTCATCTTATGTTGCCCAAGCTGGCCTCCAACTTCAGCATCCTGGAGCAGTATTGGAATTGTAGATGTGAGCTACCACTGTGCCCAGCTAAGATGTTTCTTAAGGATATGAACATGTGTGTGTGTGTGTGTGTGNTTTTTTTTTTTTGTTTTTTCTTAGAGTTTGGTGTAGGAAAGGATGTCCTTGAACCTTGAACTTCTGATCCTCCTGCCTCTACTTTCAAAGTGGTGTTAAAGGATGATGGGGCTGGGATGGATGTTTTTTGCCTGCAATCATGTGTATTTGTTCCTTTTGCTTTAGGGCGGCATGTCTCTCCCCCATTCCGAAAATATATTTATTTAGAGATGCCTGTTTAGACGCTTTGTGACAGGCAGTTCTAGTTCTCTTGTGAGCACTGTTTCAAAATCCTCCTTCCCCAGGACTGACAGAGTCTGGATGTTTCCAACTCTGACTTTACGCTTATTCTCTTGAAAATGGACTTGGTTGACACATTTTTATTGTGATGCAAAATTAGAGGAGCAAAAGTTTGCAGAGTATAATATTTTTCCTTTCTGAGGGCACATCCTCATTTTTGTTGGTTTTTGGGGTGTCTGTGGTCACCTCTGATGGTTGCTGATATGTACTGCTTGCCAGTCCCTAGATAGTGGATTTCTTTAAAAGTGCAGCATTTGCTATGTTAAACCACAAAGTGATTATTTTTCTTTGGTCACTCTCAAAAAGTGGATGTAAGACCTTTTTATAATGGGGTGATTTGAAAGCTTATAAGGAAAAATGTTCTTTTGAAGTTTGCTTTATGCTAAAGTATCATCTGACCAGTAAGTTGTCTTGCAAGTTTTATTTTCAGATATGTTAGAACAATTATCTTCTGCTGTGGTTTTACTGTTACACATATTCTACTCTCTGGTTTTGTTATTGAAGTTTATGTCAGTGAAGTATAATCCAGTGTGCCATCACATGCCACGACTTCCTTGCTAATTACTCTTTAAATTTAACTCTGAATTCACGGTTGGAGTACTTTTTCCTGTTTTGAGTTACATTTAATCTCTGAGTTTGGGAGGCAGAGGCTAGCCTGGTTTATATAGTGAGGACCAGGCTAGACCAGGCTATACAGGGAGTGGAAGGTGGAGAGGGAAAAAAAGATGCTATATTGCTGGAAAAAAAAATTGGGCATGTAAGCTGAAATAACCCTTTCCTCCTCGGGTAACTTTTCGTCATGATGTTTTATCACAGCACTAGGAACCCTGACTTGGATATATTTGGGAAGAGTTAAGAAAAGGTGTCACTTACCATCATTGTAGCTGAGTGCCACGGTAGTAGACATTAAGGATGCAATCTTTAGCATCATTTTCTTCCTGCAACAACCAGCAGTTTTTATTTTATTCCACTTAGCTCCTTATTCCTCACTTGGTAGACTTGCTAGCTAGTACCTGGGATGTTTCTAGCAATTCTCCTAGGATTTGTGTGTAAATAATTGGACAGTGTTTCAGTTAACACTGGGAACTAAGGAAGGGAGATAACAGAGCACAGGCAGGCTGGGAGCAGTATTGGTGAGCAGCAAAGTGAAGGAGAAGATACCAGAAGCCTCCCTAACCCCCCTCCCTCCTCTTCTCAAGGATAATCTTGATCTCCTGATCTTCTATCTCCACCTTCCAAGTATTGAGATCACAGGACATATGCTACCATATTCTCACTGTCACATCTAGCCTTAGTCATATTTTTAAAGATCTAGTATGATAGCAAATGACCGTTTATTTGACTATAATAATTTGGTGGTTATTAATTTTATTGTGGTTTATATTTTGAATGAAATATAATAAATGACAGTGATGGGGTATTTTTGTTGTTGTTTGGGCCAGCTTGTCTTATAAGTTTTTGATTATGAAGTTCTTACAGTTGTAGGCACTTTAAGCATTTTGGGTTCATATGATGAAGGTTTTGGGATTGAACCAAAAATCTCCACTTACACTAGACCAGCACATCACCACTGAACTACATTCCAGACCCATTTTTTTTTTTTTCAACATGATTTCAGAGTCTTTGCTTTGGAGATTGGCCATTAAAAAGTAACACTCAAAGTTAAAAGGAGCCTTATTTGATAGTTATGTATCCAGTTTACATCTACACTTACATTTTATCTAATTTTTGCTTTTTGGTGCTCATTTGGGGGGGTTATAAAAGTAAGAATGCAGAACTCTAACGTTAAGCAGATAATATTAGTATAACCATTCTCAACCACTGGAGCAAGTATAAAACTGTTTGTACTAAGATCTGTACAGAAGAAAGGGTGGCTTTTGGGAAAAGAGTGACAGGAGTAATAGCCTCAGGAGTAATTGGTGATTAGTTAACAAGTCACAGCAGCTATGTGGGTTAGTATTTTACAAGCAACTGGCTAAGACTTTTTTTTTTTTTTTCTTATGCTACCAATAAATATCAAGAGACTTTAGTAAATCTCTGAGGCGGCTTTTCTCTTTTTTTTTATTTGCTTCTCTGAGGAAGGTACTTTTGTAAAAGCTAGGACTAACTCAGACTCTAGTGAAAAGAGGGTCATTGAGAGGTATTTTGGTCATCATTGTTATTATATTATATTATGTCAGCTTTCTTCTAGGGTAAATTTAGTCTTTAATACATTTTCTGAGGTCCAAGAAAATGAGCTGCAGAAGTAGAAATGAAGAAAACAATTTCATTTATCCTCTAGACAGTGACACATTAAGCACTAATGACTGCCAAAAGGAAATGTCAAACACTAAACTAGTCTACTTTTTTTGGCAGCCAAGAATCCGGTGAATCAACAGTTTTAGGGTGTGTGTATTTAATGTGGGCGAAGGAAGAGAATGTCTGACATTCCTTAAGGCCCTGTTAAGATCACTACAGTTGGACTTGGAGCTAGTTTCTAGTTTTTAAAACCAAGCAAAGCAAATGCAACAAAAATAAAGTTGGCTATGGGGTGTGAGAGATGGCTCTGTATCTAACTAAGAGCACGTGGCTGTGCAAGCAAGAGGATCTGACTCTAGGTCTCTGGCATCGCTGTGAGTGTCTAGCATGGGCATTCTTTGCCTGTAGTCCCAGAATTGGAATGTGGACACAAGTGGATCCTGAAAACTTGATGGCCAGCCAGGTTAGCTGAAATGGTCAACTTTAGATTCAGTGGAAGACCCTGCCTCAAAAAATAAGGTGGAGAGCGATGGAGGAAAATACCCGGCATGCTCCTCTTGTTACCATGTGCTCACAGTGGTACCAACATCCCCTTCCCATGCACACACGAACACACACATAAGAAAAAAAATGTAAAAAAAGATATTTGGATGAGGTATGGTGGCACACGCTGTTAATACAATCACTTGGGAGACAAAGGCAGGCAGATCTCTTTGAGTTTGATACCAGCCTGGTTATACATTGAGTTTCAGGCCAAGTAAAGCTACTTGATGAGACTCTTCTCTCAAAAAACAAAACACAAACAAAGCCAAAAAAGGGTGAGTGTTTGTTGTTATGTTGGGATAGGAGACATTCTAAACATTTATGGTCTTTAATGTGTTTTTATTTAGTTGTTGGTAGACCTGGAGAAAATATATATATATATATATATATATATATATATATATATATATATATATATATATGAAAACCCAAGTTTCATATCATATGAAAAAATATATCAAAGCTTGAAGTACTGGAGAGGCAGAGGCAGGCGGAGCTCAGCAGGTTTGATTTAATCCTGTCTTGTGTGATGACTAAATGGCATTGTCTACAGGAATTCAGGCACTTTGTCTATCCTGTATGAAGAAGAGAATTTTTTTTTTCCATTTTGAACATTATCCATGCTGTTACTACAGACAGAATTATATGGGTAGTGTTTAAAGCCTATATTGTGTGCAAAATTAGTTTAACTTTGTTTTGAGTACAATAATAGCCTATAGATTTTGGTAGCTATTTTACTTATACAAATGTTGAATTAGAAGTTGCTCAATCAAAAACTGTTCATATCAGGGCAAAAATAGTTCAAGATGGCTGTCTTAGTCAGGGTTTCTATTCCTNCCTTGGCTTGCTCAGCCTGCTCTCTTATAGAACCCAAGACTGCCAGCCCAGAGATGGTCCCACCCACAAGGGGCCCTTGATCACTAATTGAGAAAATGCCTCACAGCTAGATCTCATGGAGGCATTTCTCCAACTGAAACTCCTTTTTCTGTGATAATTCCAGCTGTGTCAAGTTGACACAAACCTAGCCAGTACAATGGCTCAGCAGGTAAAGGTAGCTGCTTCTAAGCCTAAAGACTGATTTAGGTCTCCAGAACCTGTAGTGGGTTGGCCTGATGCTGCTTGTATTCTAATACTAATATTGGGCCTCCAAGACTTAGAGTCTGCATGTGGATTCAAGTGATCCTACCCTCAAGTTATTTCTGGTTAGCAATTAAAGATTCCAACAGCCACAGAAACACAGGTCAGGTTTCGTTTCCTGGGCTTGGGGTTGGGGAAACCATGAGGAGAAGAAGGTGCAGGAGGGAGAAGAAAGAAGAAGACACTATAGGTTAGGTGAGCTATAAAAACATGGCTCTAAAGGGCTGGCCCATTGGATTTAAGAGCAGCCCAGATGAATCATACTAAGTAATAACCTGGGGTTACCGATAGCAAAGTAGAATTTAATAGAAAGTAGATATCTGCGCAGCTCTTATGCTGTTTAAGGCTCAATGTAAATATATAGGTTCTATGTGCCTTTTCTCTGGAAACTAAATGGTCATGGCAGGGTAGAAACTCTGGGTGGGAATGAAAAGTTTTTACTAGAACCCACATAATGAAAGAAGAGAACAGACTATCCCCACAAGTTGTTCTCTGACCTTTACACCACATTGTAGCATGAGCATACCTTACACTGATATATACACTAATACATAAGTAAATATAATAGTTCATGAATTGAGAAATAGAAGTCAGGCTGACTAATTTTCATTTATACTTTGTCTCTTTTGTGAAACAGGTGTAATTTAAAATGCAAATTGTTTGCCTTTAGAATATTTTATTAAAAATTAGGAATTTGTATATAGGTGTATGTGTGTGCATGCACATGTGCACGTGCATGTACATCTGCATGCATATAGAGGTTAGCTGTCAATTTTGTAGCATTGATTCTCTTTTCTGTAGGTTCTAGGGATCGGATTCAGGTTTTTAGGCTTTATACCACCTACCTACTTTTACCTGTTGAGCCAATTACCATATTTTTAAATGTTAGGTTCTTAATAGAAAATTGTGTATATAATTCACCTAGAGGTTGAGTATAACATTCTAAGAGCTGTGAAAAGGGCTTACTTAACTTTATTTTAGCCTCATATCTGGGTTTGAGAGGGCACAAAGAGAATGAGTCTAGAGATTTAGACTGAAATACTGGTGCTTACTGGGACCTGAAGGACTTTAAACAGTGGATCGTGATAAGTGTAATAATGTCTCTTTATTGTTGCTGTATTGGAGTTCTTTCTTTTTTGAAAGAAACTTGATGGTATTTCTACTGCTGTGTTAGAAAGTAAGATGAGTTTTGGTAGAGATTTATGAGAGGCATCTCAATTGACACCCAATGAGAAATAGTATGTATCATTGCTGCCCCTAAGTAAGTCCCAGTGAGCTATAAAAGGAGCACAGGTGGCTTCAGCGCTTCATTGCTGCTTTCTAGGGCTGCACACCACTGGCATGTCCTCATGTAGGACCAAGGAGCCAGGGATAAGACACGAAGATGGCAAAACCTGTGCAGGCCAGGAGGTGTGTGTGTCTCCAGTTGCTTGTAAAGCTATCAGGAATGCTTACTGTTAGCAGTGCTTCGATCATCCTGGTGGGCCTCGGATGGCTCAGCCAGGAAAAAGTCTTGCCACCAAACTGACAATGTGAGTTAGGTCCTTGGAACCCACAGAGTAGAAGGATAAAACCAACTCTTGATATCTGCAAACCAGACCATGGCATGCACTAAATAAATAAATAAAAGCATAGAAAATTCTAAGAAATTATATGAAGAAATTGTATTTTGCCTTGGTGAGATTGGTTGGTTTTGTGCTCTTATTTTGAAGCTTTATTTTCAGGAATGTTTGAATGGCTTGCTTATCAATACATGTGCATTATGTAACTGTAGGAATTGTCTGTGGAGAGACTTTGTTCTGATACTTAACATCTACATTGAGTATGAACAGTCACCTAAACTTGCCCAAGTGTCTGTGGCTACCGCTGGGCGCAGGGCGTGATGATGGTGCAGTGTCGAGGTTGTGAGGCTGGAGAGCTGCATCAGAGGCATGCCACGCCTTCCTTTCTAATATCGATGAGCCTCTGAAACTGGTCATTTGCTTTATCACCAATGGATCAAACATCAAATCCTCCTTGGTTTTTAACTTAGGTTTCCAGGGGTTTTTGTCAGGTGATTGCATTTAACCTTCTGTTGGTAAAGAGCTTATTCTTTGTGATCCACTTCTTTCTCTCTACCTTCCACTATGGTCATTATGTGGACCCTGGTAATAATGGCCAAAGACTAGATTAATTTTTTAGCAAGCATGTCCCCACTGACTGTTGCAGAGCTTATTTTATTGTGTCCTGTTATCTTGAGTGAAGTTGGTGGCCTCGTTCCCAGATTCATATTATGTTCTCCTTACTATTAAAATGTACATTTTGCTGGAGTCTGGCACACTCCATAGTTAATTCTGAGTTATTTGGCATAGGGAAGCGGGAGTGATCATCAGTGATCATTCTCTGGACTGAGTTTTGAATAGGCTCTCTGCATAAGAGTCTCTTCATTATCCATTCCTACTCCTTTTCCATTTATTTGATGATTGAATTTGAAATAGACTTGCCATTTGAATATTATATATGTTTCTTTCCTTATTCATTTTTATAGACTGTATTTGTATTTGTTCTCTAGTTTCTTTAGGAAAAATCTAATGCTAGTGGGAAAGCTATTAGGAAGAAGCTTTTTGCCCCCTGATTAAAAAAGCCCTTTAGCTCATTGTTTCAGGGACTCGATAGCTGCTTGAGTAATTAGCCACATGTGAGCTTAAATGTTGTCTATATGTTCCTAAAAAAGACTGTGGAACAGGTAGTGTGAAGTCTAGAAGGTCTTTTTCCCTTTCATGTTATAATCGGTTTTTCTGTTGAAGGGTTTTCAAAAGACTGAGAGGAAGATTCTTATTAAGAGAAAGTCTTTATAGTTAAGGTGGACTGACTTTAAAGTGAGGCTCATGGGATGTCTGTATCATCACTCTGCTTTTGAAATATGAACAGTTGCCATCAGATGTTATCGGTGGAATTATTCATCAGTTACTTGCTTAGAATAGTGGAGTGTATTTAATATTTTGACAAGGATCTGTGTTTACCTGAGATTTTTATTATTTTATCTTCTACCTCCCTCCATTTCTCTCTGAGACAAGGTCTCTCTCTATAGCTGTGGCTGGCCTGCAACTCACAGAGATATTCCCGTCTTTGCTTCTAGGACTAAAAAGAGTACACACACCCCATTTCATTTTTTTTTTATACTTACTAAAAGCATTTTTAAAAAGAAAACAACCTTAAAATTGTCTTTGTATTTATATGATCCAAATGTAAAGAGTATAAAAGATTATCTAAAAAGAAATCCTTTCACATCCCTCTTATAACCATATATAGGTTTTCTATTTAATTTCTTGTCTTTCAAAACTATTTCATGTAGATATAGTAAACCACATGCACACACACACAAGTTAACCTAAAGGTATTTTTAAGAGGAAAGTATTATTTCCTTAAAAGGTTAAGGCTTTTCTGTTTATGTATTTATAGAAATGCGATTCACCCTGTGGTCATGCTTGCCTTGAGCTTGCAGCTGTCCTCCATGTCCTCTGGAGTGCAGGAATTGCATTCATGCAGCCCACACCCAGTTCCTAAAGATCCTTTTTAAAAAATACTTTGTAGCCTTATAATGAGTCACTGATTGTGAAACAGGTGCTATTATAACTTGAAGCAACGTTTTATGGTTCACTTTGCTTCTAGGCCACTAAAGTTTGCTCTTCATACCTCTTCTTGTCTTTCCTTTTCTGTTTCTCCCAAGGAAGCTAATTCCCATCTCTGCGTGTGTGCTCCTGTAGTGGGTGTTTAGTTCCCATGCTTCCCTTCCTTTCTCTTTCTGTTGTGGCATTAGTTTGTAGTGCCATAACACAATGACCTTTGGAGGTCATGTGTGGAGTATCACCATTTTGTCTGGTTTCTCATGTCATATTGAGTGGCCTTAGCTAGGTGATTTTTATATATTGTTCCACATAGGATTGATACTTTTTTTAAACAGTAATTAACACTAATCCATGTTGGTGCATCTGTGCTGCTGTGGAGGTGGTGGGCCTCCTTGCACTTCACCTCAGTGCCCCTTTTGTCATCATGGGTTGTTGGAAGTCTTTAACAACTGCACAACTTTTATTTTATTTTCTGTTGTTTACTTGCTTATCTACTATAGTCTTTAATTCCTAATCCTGGTTCTTGTACAGAAATGCATAAGTTTACTCTTTTTTAATTTTGGTTGCTATTATTACATCATCATTATAAGTCAAACAAGCTCCCATTCCTGTCTAATAATGTGAGCGGTCGCAGTGTCTGCATTCTAATATTGGAACTTCCCCTCTAACCATGCAAAAGAGTTTTATATTTGGTCTAAGTGATACTGAAAAAAAATCACCATAGAAATTGGGTGCTATGCTCTAAGGAGAAAGAAGTTTATATCAACAGAAGGTACTTTCTGCCATGTTTCAACTGCTATTAGTATAAAAACATGTCTGGGAAGTCAAGATTTAGGAGAATTTCACACAACATGTTTTGTTATGAACATGGCATAGGCAACTAGGAGAAAGGAGAGACTACATTAACTCTCTTCCCTTTCTTTTTCTATTTGTGTTGCTAGATACCAAACCTAGGGCTTTGTGCATGTCAGCTAGAACTGCTTGACTACTGAGCCGCATTCTAGCCTTCATTTGGGGATCTTGTTCTTCCCTGCTGTATACTACTGCCATGTCTGGTTTCCCACCATGAGTTTTCTGGAATCCTTCCATTCTCTTCCCTTAACCTACATCTCTCCTACATTCTTTCCCTGCTCAGACACTGTTGTTAGCAATCTGGTATGAGTACTTTCCATACTTTTCTCCATTTACATGATAAGTCCTTAGTTATCCCAAAATGTAAAACTATAATCATTTCCCCCATTTGACATAAATGTTCTCTTAAGATGAATGATATCATTGCTTACAATCCTGCATGCTATTATTTAAAAGCACTTCATAGAAAAGGTAGGTTTTGTTTGTTTTTAAAGATTTGCCTGTTTTACTTTATGTATATGAGTGCTTTTCCTGTATTTTGTATATGCATCATGTGTGCGCCTGGTGCCGGGGAGGTTAGAAGAGGCAGTCAGAGCCCTGATTGTTGTCAGTTATGAATGGGTGTAAACCACCATGTGGGTGCTAGGAACCAAATTTAGGTCCTCAGCAAGAACGACAAGTGCCCTTGACCTCCAAGCCAGCTCTCCAGTCTTGAGAAGACTTTAAAGTCTTATTCTTATTGCTGAGTTTGGGTTTACTTATAATTTATTAAAAGTGTATTATTTTAATACAGAGTGTGGTTTTGCCATACATTATTTAACCATCACCTTTTTTAATGAACATTTGCTTTTTAAATTGTTTTAAAGCATTGTGTATGCTGTAGCAGTGATTAACCTTGAAAGATATACCCTTGTATTTTGTTCCTTTACTTTTACATGTAAGATTCTCAATTTTATTTTTATGGAGATGTTTGAGTTGGGGAGGGAGGGAAAGAAAGGGTATTTTCCACAAAGTGCTAAGCTTAGTGGCTATTGTACCACCAGTATAAGAAAATAACCTTCATACTCTCCCTAACAGGAGATGTTGTTTCTATTTTGTGTGCCATGTGATCTTTCTGTTCTGTCAAGTACTTACTTGTAGTTAGCTCCCATTTTTCCAATAGTACAAGGACTTTTTTATTAGAAGCTGTTGAATATTACAGCTGTTACTCTAATAGCTGCCATTTATTTTATTTTTTTCACTTTTTTTGTTGGTAGATTTTAAACCAACACATTGAACTTATTGTTCTTATTTTCATGCACTTTTGTATATTTTTTGTCTTATGGATAATGGAATTCCTGCTTGAGATGAAAGCATCTTTCTCATCTTAGATTACTTGTATGTACACATTTGAGTCTGTCCTAGTTTAAATCACAATAGGCAAAGCTACTTAGAGAGAGACAGAGACACACAGAGAGAAACAGATTGAGTGTAGAGATTTAACATTATATAATCATGGAAGTAGTTAAATTCTGAAGTCGATTAAAAGTGTATGTGAGGTTGTTGCTTTCATACATCTTTTATAAAAGAAAAAGGACTTTAAGCTTGGTGTTTCTAGGAAAGAATTGTCACATTTAAATGGGTTTCATATAAATTGACATATTCCAAATATAGATTCCTTTGAAAAATGTCATGGTTGAATACAAGGTAATAATTAATTGCCTCACTTTGAGTACTTAGGTTTTTAAAATTTTTTTTAAAGTTCTTTCACATAGTCCATTCTAATTGGATCAAAATTATTTGACCTGGATGGCTGGAAGAAGCAGCCCAGTTATAGATGTTTTAATGATGCTTTCAGACTTTATTTCTGTGTGATAAATCTTCCTTTTGTAATTCTCATTGGTACCACATTTGCAGGATTTTGTATATGTAAATAGTATTTTCTTGTGTGTGTGTGTGTGTGTGTGTGTGTGTGTGTGTGTGTGTGTGTGTGTGTCTGTCATGTGCAAGAACCCTGAGACATCTCATTGTCTTGGCCTGTAAATAGTTTTACCATTTAATTTTTTTCTATTTGTTTTGGCAGAATTTGTCTGCTCATTATTTATGGTTATATAAGTACTAGTTGGAAATATTGAGTGTGACTACACACATACATTCAACTTAGTGGTTCTCTGTCTCATCAAATATAAGCAGCCTGTACTAGAATTAAAATGGAGATAATGAAATGGGTTAAAAAAAAGAAAAATTGGCTGGAAGCGAGCTAAGTAGTGGCTTTCTCTTTGATATGACCTGGGTTTCATCATGATCATTGTGTGCCCCTACTCTCCGCCAACTTAGATTTATACATTTGGGTATGTGTACTTGTGTTCTCTCCCCTTTCCCCAAGTTTAAGTAGAAAGTGTAAATTCTTGGGTTTTCAAGAAAAGACTGAATGAAATGCTGAATGAGTAGACTGCCAGGCACCAGCAAAGCATGCCTGGTGTGGGGAGGGGAGGGAAGGACTCTGCACAGAATGCCTGCTGTGGGGAGGAGAGGGGGAAGGACAGTATGCCTGCTGTGGGGAGGGGAGGGAAGGACTCAGCAAAACATGCCTGCTGTGGGGAGGAGAGAAAAAAGAGTAACTCCTCAGACTACAGTTACGTAAAATACAGAGCTTCCTTCTGTGGGCATCTGAAAGTAGGATATAGAGAGGGTTGCTAGAGCACAGCTGATTTCTAATAGAAGAAAAATGCCATTCAGTCTCCATCATTTTCAGTTCCCTTCTCTTTAGCGAGGGGTTTCCTTATTCTCTGTAACTACTGTTCACTAAAAAGGGTAATAAGGGCTTACATAATAATGTCGTTCTGCACAAGAGTAAGGAATACTCTCTGAGGCATACTCTTGTATGACTTTCCCTCAGTATTGCTAATGTATATTGATCTTCTTAAAGTTTTCAGAATCAATTATGATCATTTACAAGTATTGATCATTTCAGAGAAAAACGAAGCAGACAAATGCAAAAGAAATATTGGGGTTTAGAATGTAAAGAGCAAGACTGGTCCACACAATGACCAATCTCATGACTTGCCTTTTAACCTAGATGTATGAACTTCACAGGGCAGAGGTCCAGCTCCTGTGTTTCTGGCTGTAGGGAACTGTAATTAACCATTAAAATCCCTTGAATAGTAAATGAAAGAAAATCCAGTTCATACTGGACTAAACTAAGAGGATCCCCCTCTCCCCTAAAACTTGCTCCTCGGTGAGCCATCTACCTGAGATGGAGAGGGTTTGGGTGGACCTTAGAGCAATAGTTCTCAACCTCTTAGGTCAAATGACCATTTCATAGGGGTTGCCTAAGACCATTGGAAAAAACACATAGTTACATTATGATTCATAACAGTAGGAAGATTACAATTAAGAAGCCGGGGGTGGTGGCGCACAGCTTTAATCCCAGCAGAGGCAGAGGCAGGGTGATTTCTGAGTTCAAGGCCAGCCTGGTCTACAAAGTGAGTTCCAGGACAGCCAGGGCTATACAGAGAAACCCTGTCTTGGGAAAAAAAAAAAAAAAAAAAGTAGCAGTGAAAATAATTTTATGGTTGAGGGTTGCCACAATATGAGGCCCTGTATTAAAGGGTCGCAATATTAGGAGGTTGCGAAGCACTGCCTTAGAGTGTCTATTAACCTGTTCTAAGTTGCTTGTTCTAGGTTGCCTGGGGGTATTGAGACCTTTTGTCTTCAGTGATTATAAGTGAGGAAAGTTCTCAACAACCTGTTACTTCCAGGTAGAGCACAAAGCATCTTTTACCTAGTTCTTAGTTCTGAAAGGGGACAAAAGCAATAAGAATTGGTTTCTGTTAGGTATTCCTCATTTGGATTTATTAAATTTAAATTAGAATAGAATTTTACTGTCTGCCCATCTAATAATTTTTACTTTGCCTAAATAGAGAAATTAAGAGTTGTGAGCTAGTACTGACTTTTAAGAAAAATGAGGAAACTATTCTTTGAGTTGTTTAAGAGGCACTCCAATGACAATGACTTCTAAATACATATTTTGTAAAGAAAAAGAAGGCATTTGATAATGACAGTAACTAGAGCCACCAGAGCTAAGTTTTAGTAAGGAATAAAGTGATTTTAAATTCTGAAACTCGTGGCAATTATGAAGTGCAGCATGTAGATGCAATTGTTTAGTGTCAATTTCTGTTTAGTTGGGAGGTAGATAAAGGCTTTTATTAAAATTTATACTGGCAGCCACACACATAATTTTATTTTATATGTATGAAAGTTTTACCTATATGTATGTCTCCACCACATGGATACAGTAGTCATGGAGGTCACAAGAGAACTTTGGATTCTCCTGGAACTAGAGTTACAGATGGTTGTGAGCTGTTATGTAGGCACTACAAATTGAACTCCAGTCCATTGGAAGAGCAGCTAATGTTTTAACCATTGAGCCATCTTTCAGCCTCCATAATTTTTAATAAAACCAGCAGTTTCACCGGGTGGTGATGGTGGCACACGCCTTTAATCCTTGCACTTGGGAGGCAGAGGCAGAGGCAGGTGAATTTCTGAGTTCAAGGCCAGCCTGGTCTACAAAGTGAGTTCCAGGACAGCCAGGGCTACACAGAGATATCCTGTCTTGAAAAAACAAACAAAACAAAACAAATAGTAGTTTCACTGTATTTTATAACAGTGACACCATTAATATCTCTTGTATATTAGAATAATGCCTTAAGCCGCCTTACAGCCAATTTTTTTTAATAGTAGTAGGAGCAAAATTAGCAGGTTATCTTTGCTTTGTAGTGTTGTGTTCATACTGAATATTTATTATCACACTGAGGAGCCAGAAAGATATTGTTCCAAGAATTTGAAACTTTATTTTGGAAATAGTATAAAAACACATGAGTAAGAAATAGAAATAATAGACTTTACTAGGCGAAAGAATGGAAGGTAGAGCTTTTCCTTTATCCCAGCACCTATTTTACAAAGTAGGCATTTATTCTGCTTTTCCATGTGATGATATCCTTATGAGAACTGTAAAAGAAAGCTGGAAATAAGGAAATATCTTAGTGCTTATGTGTCTTTTCTGGAAGCAGTTTTAAACTGGAAATGAATAATCAACACGTAGTTAATTTAGGGGTGGGTGTGGTGGCTCATCCCCCTAATCTCAGTATTTAGGAAGTGGAGGCAGAAGCACCAGAAATGAAGACCATCCTTGAGCTACATGCCAAGTTCTCTTAAAAAATTAACAAACAGGGAAGGAAAGATGGCTTAACAATTAAGATCAGCAGCTGCTCTTCAGAGGACCTAGGTTTGAATCCCAGTGTTCACTTAAAACTTTCTGTAGTAACTCTAATTTCAGGGGGTCCATTACCCTCTTCTGGCCTCATTGGGCACTGTATGCATGTGATGTAAAGACATACACACAGAGCCATACATACAAAATTTAAGAAAAAATCAAATACTAAACAATAAGGATTGGAAAGAGGTTGGAGTTAAGAGCACTTGCTGCTCTTGTAGAGGACCTTGTTTTAGTTCCCAGCACCTACATGGTGGCTCACTCCAGTGTCAGGGGGTCTGATGCCCTGCTGGTCTCCCATGTGTATCAGGCAGGCACCCATGTGCTGTACATACATGTGAGCTAAACATTCACGCGTAAAATAATTAGAATGTCCTAGATAAATCTTGATGGTTTCTTAAATATTTTACCCCAGTACCTCAACATCCTGTTCCTCTCTCTCTTGAATAAAAATGTTCTTCCTTCCTTTCTTTATCACATTAATTCCTTCCTCACAGTATGTTGTTAACATGGGTGTGTATGTCTGTGTGGATACAGCTTTGTCTGTGAACACATTTATGTGGAGACCAGAGAGTTCTATCTGGTATGTTTGCTCAGTTGCTCTATAGATTTATTTAAGATTTAATTTTTTTTTTACCTGAGTGTATATG
This sequence comes from Mus minutoides, assembly GCA_902729485.2. NCBI lineage: Eukaryota > Metazoa > Chordata > Mammalia > Rodentia > Muridae > Mus > Mus minutoides. The sequence continues at coordinate 1,691,322 of LR753345.1, read as the reverse complement.
TGTGTACTATCTGTTTATCTGGTCCCTAAAGGTGTCAGAGCTCCTGGAACTGCAAGAAGACAGTGGGGAGGCTGCCATGTGGATATTGGGGACCAAACCTGGGTCCTCTGTGAGAGTACCAGGTGCTCTTTACTGCTGAGCCATCTCTCCAGCCCCGCCCAGCTTTACTCTTTGATAGTATCTAGTTTTATCTAAACGTAATCAGTTTGGCTAGTCTGGCTGGCCAGAGAGATTCAGTGATGAGGGATTTACAGCCTCCCATATTTTCCAGGTTTATTCTTTTACATTATTTGTTAAGTGTTACTAGTTTTATTTTTGAGTAGCTATAAATTCTGGAGGGGAGGTGACCTAGACCTGTGAATTTTATATGTAGAGTAGGAATTGAAGAAGCGCTCATTGAATTAGTTGTAAATATTTTATAACATTCTTATAAACGTAATAAAGGACCCTTCTGTACACACTGTGTGCCAGGAATAAGTAGATATATGCTGTTTGATCTTAATTTTGAAAGGATGAACTTGGTACTGTTTAAGCATGGCCTGTCCAGTAAGACCCACAGCTAGAAACTGGAAGTGCTTCATTTTGAACCAAATGATTCCAGAATTTCTGTCCTTAACTATAATGCAACATTGTATGGCTTGTTGAGAGAAATGTTCTTTTAGGTTGCTAATATTATGAATTACAACAGTATCATTTTCTGCCTTCAATAGTTTATTATAAAAACACCCACATTTAGAGAAAAGCTGAAAGAATACAGTGAATAACCTTGTATATATCCATTTTCTTGAGTCTGTTAAGGTTTGGTACATTTACCTAATCACATACTTAAGTACCTTCATCTACCTTTTGCTGCATTTCAGTCATTTGACAACATACTACTTTATTCTTAACACTATAGCTTAGGTCATTATTGAAATGGTGTTTCCTTTTTCTTTTTTCTATAAAACTGGCTTGGTTCCCAGCTGGTGGTGCTTTGTGAGGTATTAGATCATGAATACTGACCCATTTGATGGATTTGTGATTGGCTGACATTATTGGTAGGTGGTAGAAACTAGGAGATCACATAGCTGTAGGAAGTAGATCACTAGGAGTACTCTGGAATAGTAATTGTTCTCTGTCCCTGTCTCTGGAGCTCAGCCGCCCTCTCTGCTGCATGCTCTTGCTTGCCACTGTAATGTTCTGCTCATCTCACCACAGGCCCATACCAATGAAGCCAGCGCAGCACGGTGTAAAGTCCTTTAAACCATGAGGCAAAATAAATAGTTTCCCCTCTTAAGTTACATTCTCCAATATTTTAAGCTAGGTTTGTAGCTCGGAGTTAAAATGCTTGCGTAGTATGATTGAGGCCCTAGGTTTGATATTAGTACAGAAAGGGGTAGGAATCAGAAAGAGTTCTTACCTACAGCAACATAACACACGTCGGAAGATAGAATAAACCTTATAGTTTGAAGTTAAAGTCTCTGGCTGGTCAGCTGGTAGTAGTTTTATAGTTTTAAACTTGTTCTTTCTGGGAAAATGAGTTAAGATTTTACAGATTCTTTGTCAAGGAGAATACTTAAGATTGTAATTGGCACAACTAGGTATGATGCACAAAACAAGCTTCTTGTTGGGTTTTGGTAAGTATTCAGACTCAGACCCAGAGTTTTGTATATGCTCGGCAAACATTCAACCACTGAGCTATGGGACATAGTTTTAATTTAAAATCATGGGCTAAGTATGGTATCACATGCCTCTACTCTCAGTACTCGGGAGGCAGAAGCAGGTAGATCTCTGTGAGTTGGAGGCTAGCCTACTTTACATAGAGTTACATAATATGTAACTGTTTCAAAATAAATAAATAATAAAATAGCTAAATAAAAATAATATAGAAGTGTAAATTTATTTAAATATCTACTGGGTATCCTGTATATTTGTGGGGAACACATACTTAGAGATGTACTAAGGAAGAAATAAAGAAGTATTTCCTTACTCTTGTAGACTTTGAGGGCTCCAGTATTGGCTAGTCACAAAGCACGGAGCATGAACTAGTAGGCTGCTTCTCAAGAGCTGACCTGAGGAACAGGTCTGTGGATTTCCTAAAACCTCCTGGAACATGTTTCCTTATTGTTTCTACATCTGATTCCATTTATCCAGACTTTTGCATGTAAGTCTTTCCTCTATATAAACCAGTTTTTTTTTTTTTAAATTGCTTGCTCTGAGATAAGGTCTTTTCATGCTGCCCAGAGCAGCCTCTCATTTGTAATCCTTTTATTTGGGCATTCAAACTGCTGGTTCACCCTCCACCTGGCTGCAGCCTCTCTACCAGACGAAAGCTTGGTTTGTGTTTGTTGCTTTAGTCGCTGGGAAGATCAAGGCCAATTTCTGTTTCATTGTTCTGACAGTACTGCCTAATCCTTAATTATGGATTATTAAAAACACTCTAGGACTTGGTGTAATCCTTGTAACCATGCACAATATTGTATTAATTTCTAAAGGTTCTTGAAGACTATGAAACGTTTTCTGGTCCTTTTGGATTAAGAATCTTTGCTTTTTAATTATTGTACAGCTAATTTAGCTATTCTGCACATAGAAATTTATTCTACCTTTTTGATCATATAGAATTAGTCTCTCTGTAAATTATGCGCCCCCCCCCTTTTTTTTAAGTACTGGGCACCAGCCAGTTGGTCTTCATTTATTTGACAGCTAAGACTTTGGGGATGGAGAGGCAGCCCCCTCACATGCTAGACAAGTGTTGTATCACGTTGTTGTTGTTGTTGTTGTTGTTGTTGTTGGCGGCGGTGGTTTGTTTTTCTGAGACAGAGTTTCTCTGTGTAACAGTCCTAACTGTTCTGGAACTCACTGTGTAGACCAGCCTAGTCTCAATCTTGCAGACATCCGCCTATCCCTGCCTCCTGAGTACTGAGATTTAAGGTGTATGCCACCACCACCTGGCAGTAATTTTCTCCCCACAAGAGTGTTTTGGCCCTCAAAATAATAAAACAGATTAGCTAATATAGATGGCTATTGATTCTTATCTGATCATTTTTAGAAAAGCAACTTGGAGCTTTGGTAACCTTACCTTTAACTATAAATACCACAGTCAAAGGATGGAATTATGCTCCAAGCACAGTTGTGAATGACTGTACAGTGTAGTTTATCCTTAACTGTGATTCGTTTTGTACATTCTCCCTGTTCTTCTAGGTAAAGTCTCTTGAAATTTGTAAAAAGGCATTGAGAATTGTTTCTGCAGTTTTAAAATATGGTTCCTATGAAAAAGATGAGTCACTAGGCTTTGCCAGTTAGAGTTGTTCACGGGTGCTCCTAAATGCTGATTTCTTGCAGATTCCTTTGAGGCCTTAGGCTTTGTTGGCAGACTGGGTTGGGGCCACAGAGGGCATAAGTCATGGGCTTCCCAGGTTAAGATTCATTATACTTGCCTTGGCGATGTCTTCCTGTCTTAGTTAGTGAAGGGAGTTAAATATTTGCTTACAATTTTTTCTAAAACAGCTGGGGAAGAGAAGGTCAAGCTTGAATGGGGAAAACTGTTTAGAATTGTTAGACTTTGCCTCCTTTTCTCCTCTTTCTCTGTAAAGATTATTTGTAGTACATTTTGTCCAATAAGAGTCTTCCACCTGGTTGGTCAGACGCATTTTTATAAAAGGAGAGTGGGAACCACTTTAAATAACCTTGATAGAAATACCTTCTTTGTATTGCAATGGGAACTTGAAAATTCTGTAGTTATCCGGGCAGTCTTAAAACAACTGATAGAGGCAGAGGCAGGCAGATTTCTGAGTTCGAGGCCAGCCTGGTGTACAGAGTGAGTTCCAGGACAGCCAGGGCTATACAGAGAAACCCTGTCTCGAAAAACAAACAAACAAAACAAAACAACTGATAGAGAAGTCAGGTATAACTACATGGGGATTTTTAGATTATAAGAGAATTATATTTGTATTTTTTAGCTCCATAAAGTATGGAGATTTGTTCCTTGTGTAGAATGTAAACTCACCATTGCTGATGGTAGCTAGTAGTGTCAGTGCAGTTATTCTTGATATAAAAATGTGTGTTGTGTTTCCTTCCATTACCCTCAGTAGTTACTGAGTTTCTGCCATGAGAACTCTCATAGCCTCTGATGGGGAAGAATCACTGAGTGTTGGAAAGGAGAGGTGTGTATAGGGGTCCATACTTCAATAGAGGTATATAAGGTGATACTGGGGTGCATGCACATGCTCACACACACACACACACACACACACACACACACACACACACCCCAGAAGAGGCTGTGGGATGTCCTTTTCTGTCACTCTGCCTTTGACTTCTTTGGGGGAGGTGGGGTGGTTATTCCTGAACCTAATGGATTGTGGCTAGGATAACAGCCAGTAAACCCCAGTGATCCTGTCTCTTCCCACTTCTAGGTTGAGGTTACAGGTGTTTAAGATGCTTATAGCATTCATGTAACATGCTGGGCTTGTTTTGTGGATGCTGGGATCCAAACTCTTCAAGTCCTAGTGGATGTCAGCCTTGGGGCTGGAGAAGCAGGAGGTTCATACAGGAACTGTGAATCATCCATGGCAGTTGGTACCTAGAAGGCAATGTTGTTTCTGCCTTACAGAGCCTAGTCATAGCATTCTCTCTGAGTAGGTATTCAATCCAAACAAAATACACCAGTAAAACAGTCTTTCCTTTTCTCATCTGTACCTACTGAACTAGCATCTGGGGTAGAGTGAGTCTTATAGTCCTAACATGGTTAGAACCTACAGACTTCAGGAGTGATAATGCAAGAAGATCCTGGCATTTATCCACTGAAGTAGAGGCCAAGTTCCAGTTTTTTAAGTCCAGGTTCCAGCATGGCTTTTCATCTGTTTCAGGTTGGGGTAATGTATTTTACGTGAAGAATTGAGAGGAACAACCAACTGCAGGGCTTATGAGCCCTACTTTCTACCCAGTTGTTAAGGCTGGCTGTTGGCTTTTTAGTGTGGTTTGTTATGTGTGTTGTGCGTAACCCCTTCCCCTTCATAGACAGGAATGATTAGCTGTGTCCCTTTTTCAGCAAACACATTTGACACTGAAAAGCAGCATGGTCAGAACAGCTGTTCATTAACTTCTGTCACAAATGCCTATTTGGGTTTCTCCTGTCGGCACTTGCAGGTGTCAGGAGAAAATTATAAACAGAGGAGACATTCGGTTTTTTTTACAGTATACACAATTTTAATAACAAAGCTTTTCTGTACACTGTACTATAGTCCCACCAACCCAATTCCTTGCATAATAGTATTTTCTTCCTATCCCCCAACAACCCTCCCTCATGGCTCTTAAAGGTAATTGAGCAAATGTGTTTGGACTGTTCTTTGAGTTTGCAGTCTCAGTGTTCACCAAACATTCCTTGTATCATACTGATTTTAAAACCGAAGAAAGAAAAGATTAGTTGAAGAAGTTGGAGATGTTTCCAAATGTCTGCCACGGCAGAATGAAAGGATGAATGGTCATTTTCTGGTTTTGGCCTTATTCAGGCGCAATGACTTTGCCCCAGGTTAGCTAATGAAATGCTTATCTATAGATGGCCCTTATTACCATTTTAAAAACATCTTTTCTGATTCAAGCATTTTAACTGAGAATATATGAAAATTATGTCCCAAACAGACTTGAGATAGTGCTGTTACTGGATTGCTGTATTAGGAAAATTATCATGTAATTTACCTGTTAAAATAGTCCTAAAAATTATCTATTTATATATATATATATATATATATGTGATAGAGGAAATTTTTAGCTCCACCCCTTACATAGCTATGTGTAGAAAGTATGACTTAAGAAAATAATAAAACTTTGATATCTCAGAATTCAGACTAGTGCTACATAGAACTTTTTTTACTGGAAAGATGGAGTTTAGCTTTTGGTGACTAGCATTATAATAAGCAGATGGGTTTTAATAATTAGTGTGGAATTAGGAAGTTTAGTCAATTCCATTTATTGAATTAGTACAGAAATTAACTTTGACTCATTAAGAAATTACATGTGGTAATACAATTTTTTTTGGCTTAAAAATAGTGTCTGTTTTTTGATGCCGGTAATATGAGTTTTGTGGGGTTTTTTGTTTTTTGTTGTTTTTTTTTTTTAAGATTTACCAGCCCACTCTCTTTTTAGAAAGGTAAGCTTGAATTTCCCTGTAGGCTACAAAAATAAGTAACAGTAGTTGCAAACTAATTTTAATTCCTAGCTACATTTCATTTTTCTGAGAAATTATTTTCTGATTTTTCACTAACCTTTAAAATGGGGGAGAGGGAAAATTGAGTGGTAATGCTTAAGAGATAAAACCCCACCCAGAGCCCTCACTTTTATGACTAGGAACCACATACGGTTTTGCTACTCTGGCCAGTTGGTAGCACAGATACTGCAATACAAATACATATCAACTAAATGGAACCTTGTTTTCTGTAGGCAGTTAGAAATGGCAATTTGTGCTTTAATTGAGAAAGGAAAATACCTGGTTGGCACTACCATTACCAAAAATGTGGAGGAAAAAAAAATGCCCCTCCCCCCTCCCTAATAGTTTGCTTTGATGGCTTTTGGCACTGTTCTCCCTTGAATGCTAAATGGCTTGCTCTGCTACATACAGTCTACTAATTCTTTAGGATTAATTGGTGTTCCTAGTTAATATTTCTTACTCTTTAACTAACTCACAGTTTGAATTAATTTTGCTTGTGATTTGAAATGATGAAAACCACTCATCATGTAGGGCCAATGTAGTCTTGCATGCTCAAAACTGAATTGTGAACAAGCTGTCCATCACCTGGCAAACGGCAGTGGTCACCATGATAAATGAGTTGTTAAATCCTAGACCACGGAGCTCATTTGTAATAGGGCTTCTGATGCAGCTCCTCGGTGGGGAAGCAGTGTGCTGTGCTCTACGCTGGAAAGCCAGCATCTGTCTCAGCTCAGACAAACCGAGTGTCTGCTGTATCAGGAGAGGGAATGCTTGCCGCTCAAGATCAACCGAACTGAGCTGCTCTGAGGCTTTGCCAGACTGATCACCCACCATAAGAAATCTAAAGAGCACATTTCACTGAAGCCTATTATCTGCTTTTTGTTAAGAGATTTGAAATGTGGGTATATTTTTCAGTGCTAAAGGAAAACAATTGTGATTGAGTCTAGGTCTATAGTAACATTTTCAGTCCAATCATGGGGAGAGAATAAGCCTTAAATGAAGGATACCATGTTAGAGTAGTGACTTTCTTTAAGGACGTACATATTTTTTCACATAAAAATGCTTGTTTTCTTTTCCTGTCTGAAATCAAAGTAATAATTTTCTGTTTTCTCCTATATGTGGAGCCTTCTTTGTGAATTGGTAACTTGAGTCTAATTCCCCAGTATGCCAGCGTTTGCCTTATTAAAGAAGTCAGAATTGAACACTTGTGGTTCTTCATGAAAAATGTGGCATCGTTGTCAGTTGTTACTGTGATTAGAGTGTTGGTATTACACTGTAGAGTCTCCTTCCACACCATACAGATCCCTGAGCATCACTTGTCTGGTACAAATTGTACATGATCACGTTTGCTGCCTAGTTACTTCCACTAACCTGAGAGCCACACTCATACTCTTTCCCTGTGCTTAACCCCTCATACTCATTCTGCCTTCACTTGCTGCCGTGTGATGGCAGGGACAATGTCAGGAGTTCTGCCTTAAGGTTTCCCTCAGAAATAGGTCCTATCTCAGAAGGAGCTACTCATATAAATGTGTATCTTTATTAAAGGGCAAGCTTTACCATCATATTTTGAAAGTAATTTTTTGTGTTTTTTATAATATAACAAGAATCAGGGTTAGGCACCTTTAGTAGCCAATTATTTTTAATTCGGATCTTTGAAGTTTAAAGATCAGAAAAAGGCAGAGGGAAGAGGCTTAAACAGTTTGTCAAGGCATCTTTAATCATGAGAGGGGATGTATTTTCAAACTGGATGGAGTATATCAGGATTGTTAAGTTGACTCAGTTTTTCTCTTTCCCAAATGCAAATTTTTACATAATAGAGGGTTTAGTAAGTTAATTAGTAAAATGGAATTTAATACTAGTTTAAAATAATAGCCTAAATGCCACAAAAATCAGCATGTCCATTATAAGTCAAACTAGAGTTGGATAAGAAGTCAGCATAGTTATTTAGTATTGATTTATTATAATGAGATCTTTTTATAATTGCTTGGATTTATTGTTGAAATATATTAAAGAGTCACCCAGTTTTATTAGAGTTATATAAAAGGTGCTGGTTTCATGATGTAACTTAGATAATGTTTATTAAGCCAAGCCAAACTGAAAGAATAACGTTTAATATTTACCAGTCTTAAGCACACATGTAAGTCTACTTCTTATACTGGCAGTAAATTATAGTTTGATTAAATACCACATTATCTTACAAGAGAACTTTGCTGTCTCCTTCTTAAGTAGGAAGCCAGTTGTGGTCCATAGGATGGAGAATAATAATCAAACAGGTTTTTGTCCCTACCTATATTTGTTTAGTAGCATCTTTTGGAACTGTTTTCAGTACAAAAAAAACAAAAAACAAAAAAAAACATATGGAGACCTTAGCGCAAATGTTTACATACAGTTGTATATAATTACATACATGAAATGTTTTATATTGAAGTAAGCATTTAGACTTTCCAACAAGAGTGCAAATTAATATGAGCATTGCTTCATTTAACACTTAAAATATGTTTTCATTAAAAAATTAAAAATACTTTAACACTTCAAAAACTCAAGTCTCCACTTGGTTTGGAAAATTAGGCTTAATGTCACCATTGGTAAAAATTAGATATGTATTTAGCCCCTACTATGTAAAATAGGTTACTTATCTGATGTGATTTTTTGATGATGAGTAGATATTATACTTCACATTCTTTGTATGGCAGCTGCTGACACTTGCACTGTCCATAACCATTAATGATGATGAAAGGTCCTTCATGGGTGGGTTCATACTCATTATACGGTCCTTGGTCTGACATGTTTGACATATGGAGTCGTGTTTGGGATCGGAGCTGCCTGTGGTTCTGAATCATTGAGCACTGCCTAATTCTTCTTAAAGTGGGAGGGCAGCACTTCCTGGAAATGAACACTATAAAAATAATAAAAAAGAAAGAAAACAATAAAGCCATTGTTCCTGTAATTACTCTCTGAGTAAAGATGGCATTGTCTGGTTCAGGAAAGTGTTCCTCTGTAGTGACTGCTATGCCTGCAGTAGTTGGAATTTCTTTGTCTCCTACATGGTAACTCGATGAGCTTATTTTTGTATATTCAGTGGTTGGATCTCTATAAGTTGTAGCCATGGCAGTGACAGTGGTTGATAAATTCCAGCAGAGCTGAAACCCGTGAACTGCATCTAGAATATCCTCTCCTTGGGTGTGGTCAGGGCTGTGGCATAGGATGGAGTGCTCCCACCGACCTTGGAAACTGCCCAGCCAGGAGGCAAGAGCACACACTCTCGGGCTGCATTCCCACAGATTGCCAGAGAGGCCAACGGTTGTGAGGGATTTCAGGGAGTTTAAGATTTTGGAATCAAGACTGTTTAACTTGTTGTTATCCATGAGAAGTATTTTAAGATTAGGCATGGTCTCGAACACTGTCAAGTCGATGGCTTTGATTTCATTTCCAGTTAGGTCTAGCTTTTCTAAAGTGCTCCAGGTCCAGTCCATCCCACACGTCAAGTTGCTGATTTTGTTCCATTGTAAGAAGAGTGTGTGCAGACTGCTTAGCCGGAGGAAATGAGCAAAATTAATCTTTGTCAGCTGATTGTGCTCTAGATGAAGCTCTCTCAGTTTGATTAATCCTGCAAATCCATTTCGAGCCAAACTTCTCAAGCGGTTTGTGCTCAAATCCAGAAACTCTAGACTACGGCAGTCCCAGAACAGGCGTACTGGGATAGTCCGCAGGGAGTTGGAACGTAAATGCAAGGTCTGCAGCTTCCGAAGGCCATAGAAGAGCTCAGGATGCAGAGATGACAGCTGATTAAAAGACAGGTCCAAATTTTGCAGATTAATCAGTTGGGTAAAAGTTGTGTTTGGCAAGTAAAATATTTTGTTGGAACTTAAGATTAACTCCTTTAGTTTATATAGTCCTTGGAAAGCATCTTCTTTTACTGTTGAAATTTGATTGTGATCTAAGTGGAGCCAGGTGAGTTGAGTGAAGCTGGCAAATTGATCTCTTTCAAGCGCTGTGATGTGATTGTGCCTCAGGGACAGACCCAGAGAACCCTTGTCTGTGGTGTTTGGCACTGAGTGGAAGCCCTGAGAGTCGCAGTAGAATAGCAGCTTCTCACAGCGGCATTTAGGTGGACACGCCATACCCAGGGCAGGCAGCATTTTTAATACCACACTCATTGCATATATTGCTGCCAGCATAGGGGCCCCTAATGGCCACTTGAAATGTAAGCCTGCAGAATATAATTTAAGGAAAACAAGAAGATAGGATATGTTTCAGCAGAACACAGGGGCTATTAAAAACAACAACAAAATGTAACATCATAATGAAAGATTTCACTGCATATAACATTTTTCATTTACTGCAGAAAATTAACCTTGTTTGTAGACTGGAACACAACTTAAACCATGTATAAGAGAGATTAAAACATGTCCCTTTTTAAAATGTTATATGCATTTACATAAATCTTAAAATCCTGAACCAAGTGATTTGCATCATAAAATGGGAATTCACTGGCTTATTTTTATAAAAGCGTGATTCCTCTTTGATTGAACAAGCCATAGAAATGCATGGACTTACCCATTCTTCTGAGCACATTGGAGGCTGCATTCAGTCGAGGTTGTCAGACTCAACGCAGTGAGTCTGTAAAAGGCTCTAACATGCAGGAGCCTTTGACCAGTTTCCTGTTTTCTGTGCCCCAGGCTTTTCAAGTAAAATTCAAGTCTATCAGGGTGAATTGGTTTTTTTCCTTAGGATATTCCTCTGGAAAGCATTGGTGTCATTTTCTTGGTGCTCTGATCCCCTAAATCGGCTTTGATTATAAGTTAATAATTTCCTCCTCCTGATTACTGCCGATCGTCAGAGCTCCCGGCTTTCCTTCCCGCAGCTGTTAGTTCTCTCAGCCTTAACTTGTTGATGGCAGATGGGCGGCTTGTTGCAGAGAAGAGCTTCTGGAGCAGCATGAGTGCATTTACTGAAAAGCTTTTCCGAGAAACGGCACAAGAATGGATTTGCTTATGTGCTGCGACCACACAGAACTGTATATAGGCTGACGTCACCGGGTGACGTGTCTTTTGTTTGGGTTTTCCAGAAGCTTTACTGTTAAAAGCACTGTGCTTTGTAACAGTGTCAGGGGCGTTACAAGACCCCCTGTTTACAAGAAATTGAGAAAGAAGAACTCCTGATTTGAGAATTTGGTATTCCTTCAGTGTAGGAGGCAACAATGAGGTTGTAATAAATGCTGCATTCAAGAAGACCCATCTGAACAGTGAGTTGGACTAGCAGAGTGATGATTTCTAATGCGTGTGAGAGCTAGTGTTAGACTGCCGATTCTGCATAGAGATCATCTAAATGGGCACGATTGATTTATGAAGTGCTGATTTAATGCCAGCCTATACAAGGTACGCCTCTGCTCTGGTAGTTTGGAAAGCTACTCAATTGCCTTGTTGTCATGCTTGGTAAAAAGCAAAGTGTGACTGACTGTGTTGGTAAACTCAGTGGGCTTAGTTACTTTGTCATTAAGAACTTAACATTATAAAACACAACAAAGATGGATAGCTTCCAAAAGAAACAATTTTGGCTTTTCCCCCCCTCCATTGAGAATTTCAAGGGAACTCGAATCCTTTTCTGCTTATTATATAACAATGCTTTATTACCACGCTGATTGGGAACTGGTGCTGAGTAGATCTTTGGATGTCCTACCAGAGGAGAGGAGCGGACTGACACCGTGATGTTTATACACGTGACCCAGATGGTAACAGTGGAACAGAGACAATTCTGAACAAGTATTGTAGTGTGCCTGGATTTTGACAGTCTTCAGGATTTCTACTTCAGCATCTCACCTACTCCTTGGCTAAAAGCCACAGTTACTATTGAGATTGGGGTGTTGTAATATCAAAATAGCATTTGCACACTATCTCTTACTGGTCCTTTTATGAACTGACTGACTCTTATATCAGCTCTTGTTGAATTCTTCTCATGAATAAGAAAGGACATTAATATTGGAGTAGGATTTTGTTTTGGTTGTTTTTGCTTGACAACTCTTGCTTCTCCCTGTTAGATAGATAACTTTTCAGACATGAATGTTTATGGTTAGTGTTATATAAATGCATAAGATGTGTCTAGCATGAATCAGGGCTATATTTTCAGGCCAGACTAAGGAATTGCCTTTTATAAACATATTTGTCTTGTGAACTGGCTCCATGAACTTATTTTCCCCATACTGTTACCGCTTACGCTTAGTGAGTCTGGTTTCAAATCTGAGAGCAGAAATCTCAAAGCTATTGATGAGATCTGTGAAACAAGCACAGCACTGGCCTGTGATCTCCTGAGGACTCCATTCCACTGCTGAATTCTAAGAAATCACTATACAAAGATAACAATTTCTGCATTGGAATATGGCTGCTCTGATAATGACTAGAAGTCTCTAAGGTCCTTTAGAGTCAAGTGTAAAGATTTTCTGGAAACTCTAGTAATGTAAATATGCATTTTTTTAGTTCTTTTAAAGTGGCCCCAAGATGTGTTCAAAGTGTAAGAGGTTTGTTGAGGGCAATGAATGCCTAGACAGGATGATAGAGAGGCCAGCAGCAATACTTTGATGGGTCAGTACAGTCTTCAGATCACACTGCATTTCTGATTCTTTTGAAGGGTATGATACTTTTGAAGGGTGGAGAGAGGGAAGGCTGTACAGACTTTGTCAGACTACAGTGTGCTACCATTCCCTAGCCAAGTTAAAGTTACACATATTCTCAGAATGAGCTTGGCTATTATGTGTGCCACCATGATGCTGACACTGAGGTGCTATTGACCTTGATGCTTCCTATGATACCTTTCCTATGGTACCTCTAGTGTTTCTTAACTTAGGACTTTTTGTAGATGGCATTGTTGCTGTTGGTCTCCCCACCCCAGATTGGATAAAATTTAATCAGCTCCTACTGAGTCTGTGAGCCTAGGTTTCATGGACAGAGAGAGTTTACTCTTAGCTTGGTCCTAAAAGTTGGAAGGTAGGGAGACTAATAGTTTGTCTCTGTTGTTATTAATTGAAAGAAAACCTTTAGGATGTTGTCGGTGTCTTATTGAAGTCAGTCACATTCTGATGAAAATAACCTTAGGAAAAGCATGTGAGTCGGTTGGATTTGATGAAGCATGGTTAGGAATGAGAAAGAAAGGTGTTACCTTACTCTTAAACTCTGAGAACTCTTAAGTTCCCTTCTGATTTCTAATCTGCTTGACCTACTGTTGTGTACTAGTGAATTGAATCTATTCAAATTATATTACTACCTATCAATACCTGGTCAACTGAAACTATTCAAATTATAGTTTCTCTGCTGTTACATCAGCTTTTAAGGGAGAGAAGTTGCTCAGACATGCAGTAGAAAGTCATGCCTTTGTTTGTTTGTTTAAATTAGAGATAGATCCTTTTGCCTCAACCCTCCTAATGGCTGGTATTACAAGAGCCTGCCACCACACTCTGAAGGGGTGAGCAGCCTACTTTTGCGTTGTCAGAATGACAGAAAAACAGCTTTTTCCAACTCAGTAGTCATTTTTCTCACCTGCGTACTTTTTGGGTTTTGAAGGATGAGGCTGTGGACCACAAGACAAGAGTATTTACCTTAAAACTAATGTGCGTGTGTATGCATGTATACACATATGTATATAAGTCTCAGTGATATATTCATTCATATTTTTTCCCTCCCTCTAACTGGATACCATTGTTCTTTCTTTAAAAATTTCTTTTGTTTTACTTTTATGTGTATGTTCTGCTTGCATGTATATATGTGAACACAAGCACATTTGGTTCTTGAAAAGGTCAGAAGAGGGTGTCAGATCCCCTGAAACTGGAGTTGCAGGTGGTTATCTACCACCATGTGAGTACTTGGAACCAAATTTGGGTCCTCTGCAAAGAGCAGCAAGTGAACTACCTAGCTATCTTTTCCTTTTTGAACTAGACTTTTTCTTCTTGACATTTCAGAGTACTTTATTCTGCATATAGATGCTTTTGACTTAAAAGTGGTAGCACCACCTCTGGAAGATGGTGTTCATGGGACACCACTTCTGACTTCTTTGGATGTTAGCATCAGGGCAAAGGAGGTGGAATTAGCCCAACATTCCCTTATAAAGCAGTTTTAAGGAAATTCAATGAGTAGCAGTTATAGTTATTTACATTCTTGTGAGTTTTTAAAAATATGTGTATTGTTTGTTTGTTGGGTTTTTTGTTTTGTTTTGTTTTGTTTTGAGACAGGGTTTCTCTGTGTAGCCCTGGCTGTCCTGGAACTCACTCTGTAGATCAGGCTGGCCTCGAACTCAGAAATCCACCTGCCTCTGCCTCCCAAGTGCTGGGATTAAAGGCGTGCACCACCACTGCTTGGCATGTGTATGTTTTTAATATATGGGTGGTTAGAGATATTTGAAGTAACATAGATATGTAAATGAAACTTTTATTCTTCTATGGTAGACAGTAAGCTTTATATTTTATTTCAAAAGATATTTCTTTAATTGTGCCCAACTCTAAAGAATAAAGTCCCAGCATCAGATGGGTGCACAGAGGTATGCTGAACATCATGTTGAGATAAATCATGCTGGACGTCTTGGTCACTGCTTGGAAATTCTCCTTGTGTGAAGATGCTATATTGCCTGGGTCTCAGTATTTTTCCTGTTTTGATCTATTAATTCTTAGGTAGGGAGTATGACTCTGGTATGTGTGGTGGGGGGGGGGGGGTTGAAGGAAACTTGATTCTTAAAACAACCATGTGCATCCTATTATGTACCTGCTTTACATTGCACAACCTAGTTATTTCCCCCGTGCTGGTGTTGGCTGTTGCCGCTGCTGCTGCCTGCTGCTCCCAAGCAGCAGCTTGGGGTCCCCTCTCAAATCTGTGACCTTTTCCCTGCTCTCAATTGATCTTAAGTTTTAGAAAATTCTTTCTGTTTTCTTACTAGCAAACATGATTGATAAAACAGAAAGAAATACTGGTTACACTAAGTAGTGTCAGCACTCTGTTATTTTATAACTTCGAGTTCAGGGGACATATATACTTTAGAATTTGTTCTTGGGTGGCAGGATCATGTGACACTCTACTTTTCTTAATGCTAGAGTTATTTTTTGCCCTGAGCCATAATTTAGCGATAAATTTTGGCTTGATGCATCATAATCTTACATAGATTTTTGGACAGAAGGATACTTAAACTTAGCACGAGGGGCTTTTCTTTCTGTACTATAAAGATCAAAACAAAAATAGTGAAAACTGTCCTTAAGTCTCATTGACACACAGACTGAAAGTTATGTGGCCTACATTTTTTATTTTTTTCCCCTCTGCCAATGGCTGTTCCCTAGTACTATCCCCCCACCCCCACCCCACCCCGGCAACACACCCACACACTCACTCCTTCCGTTTTTGTAGAGCAGACCTTGCTTCTTTGGATACAGCTGTCTTTGGGGTTGCCCTTACTGGTTCCTCCCTTTCTGTTTTGAATAACATTTGATTTAAACACATTTTTCTCTATGTGGGCTATACAGAGCCATTTTATGCAGACTAGAATTAGGGACAGATACAGCTTCATACTCACTAATCTCGTAGTTAGCATCTCTTTTAGTGTTAGTGAAGTCTGACCCACTTGGCTAAATTTAAAGGGACTAGCATGTATATTGGTTTCAGAAGCTTAGAAACAACATTCTCTGAGAATTTTTTTCAAGTTAAATTAAGTAATTTACTTAACTTTTGTAGTACCAAGGATCAAATCAGAGCACATGAGTGTGTACCTAGAGCCCACTGCGGTTAGAAGAGGGTGTCTAATCCTCTAAAACTGTACAGATGGTTATTATCCACTATGTGGATGCTGAGAACTAAACCTGGGTTCTCTTCTGGAACAGCAAGTACTATCCCATTACAGATGGTTGTGAGCCACCATGTGGTTGCTGGGAATCAAACTCAGGACCTCTGGAAGAGCTGAGCCACCTCTCTAGCCCCAGCAAGTACTCTTTAACTCCTTAATCTCTAACTTTCATCAAGCTTAGTGTTCAGATTGTAAGTGGTGGAGGTGAGTGTGTGTTATATTCTCATTACATTTTACATGATGACTGGAACCCTAAACTTGCTTGTTATACCAAAAATGAACAAACAAACAAAAACAACAAAGAAACACTGACTTAAGCTCTCTGTCTAGAACATTCTAGAAGGGTCAGATAGGGGTTTTTTGGTTTGGTTTTGGTTTTGGTTTTGGTTTTGTTGTTGTAGCTCTGGCTGCCCTGGAACTCTCTCTTTCTCTCTCTGTAGACCCGACTGGCTTCTATCTCACAGAGATCTGTCTGCCTCCCACCCTGGCCTGACCAACCCTCCTTGACTGAGGCATACATAGACTTTGTTCCTACAGGAACAAGACAAATTGGTTTGGGGGATAGATTAGCAAAGAGAATTGACAAGGTGTGTGGCGCTATTGTATCTTAAAATGGGTGTTTCTGTGTCAGTGTAATCTCAGAAAGTCACATCATGGATGCAATTTTTACACAACGTTGTGGTAAATCTTTCTACCCAATTTGAGGAAATTCTTGGGTACCTAGGTTTTATTAAACTGTCTTGAGGTCGATGAGCCCAACCTTTGGGTTTTGGCTTGGGGAAAATTTTCTGAAAGAAATGTATATGAACACCTCCCAGTTGTGGCTAGAAACAATGATGAATTTTTAGGTCATTTACTTTAAAGAGATTTTTTTTTTTCCTTTTTTTTCTTTCTTTTTTTTTTTTTTTTTTTTTTTTTTTTTTTTTTTTTTTTTTTTTTTTTTTTTTTTTTTTTTTTTTTTTTTTTTTTTTTTTTTTTTTTTTTTTTTTTTAAGATTTATTTTATTTATTATATGTGAGTACACTGTAGCTGTCTTCAGACACTCCAGAAGAGGGAGCCAGATCTCGCTACTGATGGTTGTGAGCCACCATGTGGTTGCTGGGATTTGAACTTATCACCTTAGGAAGAGCAGTCGGGTGCTCCAACCCGCTGAGCCAAGAGATTTTTTTTTTTAAGAGTCAGTACTTGAATATCTGAGGAATATTCTGAGACTCTGAAATTATTAGAGCAGTTTGATTTAGATGTAATTTTTGGAAATCTGTCTTAGTTACTGTTTCTGTTGCTGTGATGAAACATCATGACCAAAAAGCAAGTTGAGGAGGAAAGGGTTCAGTTAAGGGTTTAGTTGACTTAAATTTCTATATCACTGTTCATCATTGAAGGAAATCAGGACAGAAACTCTTTAAAACAGGGCAGGAATATGAAGGCAAGAGCTAATGCAGAGACCATGGAGGAGTGCTGCTTACGGTTTACTACTGAACTGCTTGCTCGGTCTGCTTTCTTAAAGAGCTCAGGACCACCAGGCTAAGGATGGCCCCACTTACAATCATTAATTAAGAAAGTTTCTTATGGGCCTGTCTATGATCTGATCTTAAGGAGCCATTTTTAAAATTAGGTTTCTCCTCTCAGCTTATCAAGTCAAAATCAAACTAGCACAGCACCTTTGTCTGAGATCCTGGTGCCTTCTCTTAAGGTTCTCCGTGAGTAAGAGGCTTGAGCTGAGGGCTTTTCTGACTGATAGCTCTGAGCAAACCTACACGGTAATCCTCATATCTGCATCATGTTGTTCACGGTTCCCCCACTCCGGCATTCATGGTAGTAGACTGCTTAATTTTATTAGAGGTACAGGAGGACTTGGGATTGGGCAAGAATGAGACCCCGGGCTTTCGGGGTGGTTCATCTGCTTGAAAGTCCTTGCTGTGTGAGCCCAGCAGCCCAAGTTTAATCACTGGACCTCAAGATGAAAGGAGACAACCATGCCTGGCAAACATGGAGGTGGAAGCTCACAGTCAGCTATTAGATGGAACACAGGGTTCCCAAGGAAGGAGCTAGAGAA